>JAAALK010000085.1:37179800-37264698 GCA_019279435.1 Zizania palustris | reverse complement strand
AGGCGGATCCACATGCCCGAAGGCTATTGAATGTTTCTGCTAAGTCTAGGCTATGTTGGTGCTTTAAAGCACTCTTTATTACAATATCATCCATATAGGCCTCCACATTGCGACCTAATTGATGACCTAGAGCCTTAGCAACTAATCTTGAAAAAGTAGCCCCGGCATTTCTTAGGCCGAAGGGCATTCTTACATAGCAGAAGACTCCCGAAGGAGTTACAAAGCTCGTCTTGATTTCATCTTCGCGCTTCAACCATATTTGATGATAGCCGGAATATGCGTCAAGGAAGCTTAGTAACTCCGAACCTGTAGTGGAGTCAACTAGTTGATCAATTCGGGGCATGGGGTAGGGGTCACGTGGGCACGCTTTATTCAAAGATGTGAAATCAATGCACATGCGCCACTTTCCGGAGGACTTCTTCCTGACGAAGACTGGGTTTGCTAACCATTCTGTATGGGCCACTTCTCTGATAATCCCAGCCTTCAACAGTTTTTCAACTTCGTCCTTAGCTAGAGCAGCTCTCTCTGCGGACATCTTCCGGAGCCCTTGTCGAACAGGCCGGGCCTTCGGGTTTACAAGCAAGCTGTGCTCAATAATATCCCGATCGACTCCGGTGATGTCTTCGTCAGACCAAGCGAAGACATCCAAATTTTCTTCTACGACCTTTTCCAAGGAAGTTGCAACTTCGGGAGGTAAATCTTTACCAAATTGAAAGGTGTATTCTTTACCATCTTTGACAATGACCTTCGTTGCAATCTCTCCTTCGGGACTTGGTCTTGGAAATGACTTCTTCGAAGCTTCGGAGGAGGCTGAAAAAATTTCTCCATTATCTTGGACACTGTTTACCTGCCTCGGATCAAGAGGAGGACCATGACCATATTCTGCCCTCCGAGCTATGGCTTGATCTCCGAAGATTGTCAAAACTCCTGACTGTGTGGGCATCTTCATGCACAAGTAGTTGTGATGCGCCACAGCTCCGAACTGATTCAACATGCCTCGCCCAAAGATAACATTATAAGCATACGGGGCATCTACCACATCAAAGATAACTTCCTCAGTTCGGGCTAGTAAACCTTCTCCGAAGGTTACTTCCAGGCCTATCTGGCCAAGTGCATCTAGCGGAGGTCCTGCGAAGCCTTGCAGAGGACGAGCCGCTGGGAGGAGATGCTTCCGGGAAATGCATAACTGATCGAAGGCTTGCACAAATATGATATCTGCCGAACTACCTCCGTCAATTAGCACCCTTCGGACTTCAGTCCCTGCAATATCAGCAGTAATAACCAATGGATCTGCATGCGGGAACTTGATACCGGCCGCATCCTCCGCAGAGAAAGATATTGGAACATGAGACCACTCCGGCATTGCAGCTGCAGATGACGAAGTCCCAATGTGGCCTACTTCTCGAACGTACTCTCTTCGCTGTCTCTTGGACATGCTTCCGAGGGTACCTCCTCCGGAGATAGGGAGAACTACTCTCTTCCCTCTATCTTGCCCTTCTTCTTGCTTCGGAGGTGGCATAACATTGGCCACCGGAGGATGCCTTGCAGCATCAAAATTTTCTATCCGCGCCACAGCCTAGACCGGCTCCGAGCGCACTGCTGCTGCTGGACTTCGGTCGGTACTACCTCGACCCGAAGTTCTCTCCAAGTATTCTCCCCGAAGGGTAAGAATAGCTTTGCAGGTGTCAGTTGCATGGCTTCGGTTCTCTCCATGAATACAGCAAAAAAGGGTCTGGCCCTTGCCAGCCGTTTTCCCTGGCGGCCTCCAGCCGCTGGACTTGTTCCCCGCAGACTGTGGAGCTCTTGGTGCAAACTTCTGTGGGGGTGCAATGTTTAAGACTTCAGAACGAGGGTGCTTTTGCCCTCTTCTTCTATCATGTTGCACTTCGGGGACTGATTCTTGCGGCTGAACCGGAGTTTTCACCTCTGCTTTAACTTCTGTCAACACTGTCGAAGTAGCAGTAGTCCTCCGAAGCCAACCTTCTTCCGACTTCGAATATTCCTCGAAGTACGACATCAACTGTGATACTGTGGTGATGCTCTTCCGATGCAATTTATCCAGAAGGCCTTTATGACTGACGCCTTCCCGAGCCGCATCAACCACCGAGGATGTGGACAGCCCCCGAATTTGCGACTTCGTGTGAGCGAAGCGCTTGAAGTACTGCCTCAATGTTTCTCCGGGGAGCTGTTTCACTTGAAAAAGGCTTCCTGTAGACATGGGGGGCACGAAGTTGCCCTGAAAGTTACTTATAAACTTCCTCTTCAACTGTGACCACGAAGCAATTGATCCTGGCTTTAAAGACCAGAACCATCTCAACGCCACTCCTTCAAGGGCTAACGGGAAGCACTTCGCCATAGTTTCTCTGTCTCCGCCACTAGCTTCGATTGCTAGGGCATAAGAGCGTGCAAACTCGCTAGGATCTTCGTCTCCGGCATACTTGCAAAGCTTCGAAGCTTTGAACCTCGGATCGAAGCGAACCTTCTGAAGCTCAGGATACAACGGAGATTCACTGTCGTAAGAGGCGTTCTCCGGAGCTTCGGGATAATCAAGATCGTCGTCTTCATGCACTTCGGGGATAGCTGGGGTGGCTTGAGGACGAAGCCTGTTCGCAGCCTCTTGTCGCCACCTTGCTACCTCGGCTTGAAGATTGGCCATTTGAGTGGCCATGTCTCCAAGGCTATCTTCATCTCCTCCGGAAGGACCTTCCGGGTCTTGAGAACTGGTATGATCAGTTCGAATCGGAATGGAGGGTGGCAGAGTGGCTCCGGGCGGTCGGAGTGTAGAAGGGGTTGGTGGAGAGGTTTCGTATCCTCGAGGGATAGAAGCCCCTTGCGGAGTTTGAGGTGGAGGGATAGTCGAAGACCCTCCGACTTCGACTGTGTCGAAGGGTATCTCTCCGGAGATCCGAGAGGACCTCCGAGTGGGATTGCGAGGTGCGCTCCGCTTAGGAGGCATGATGCAAAAGGTTGGTAGAGAACGAAGTTTTTTGGACTAGGTTCCCCACGGACGGCGCCAACTGTTGGCGTAAAAGATTACGCTAACAGGTTTCTGTAGAAAAGAAACTAACAAACGAAGTGTTTGCGAAGCAAACTGTTCTAAGCCTCCGAAAGGATAATAGCTTAGAATAGTTCGAAAGTGTGTATTGATTCACTTGTAATCAGTCCCTATTACAGGGTGAAATGGGGGGTATTTATAGGCCCAAACATTAAGGAAAAGACCTATTTACCCCTCTATTACAACCGACATTAAGGAAACTATTCGGTTTCCTTAATAGGGCTAAAATGATAAAAGACTAATCTAATAGGATAGAAGATAAGTCTTCCATCTTAGCTGGCAGAAAAGATCCTGGAAAGCTTTGGTTCGAAGATATACTTCGAACCAATGCCAGTCTTCGGACTTCGAACGAGGTTCTGGGCATCTTCGAAGATGATCTTCGAACAACCTTCGAATTGATTGGCTGTCTTTATGCTGCTTCGGCAATAACCCCGAAGATGAGATATTTTCCCCCAACAAAGGTGGTTTTGGTCTTTGAAGCCAGGATCAATTAATTCATGGGGGCAGCTGAAGAGGAAGTTTATAAGCAATTTTCAGGGCACCTTCGTGCCTCCGATGTCAACAGGAAGCCTTTTCCAGGTGAAGCAGCTCCCTGGAGAGACTTTGAGACAGTATTTCAAGCGCTTTGCTCATATGAAGTCGCAGATCCGAGGGTTGTCTACATCCTCGGTAGTTGATGCAGCTCGGGAAGGTGTTACTCATCAAGGTCTTCTGGACAAGCTTCATCGGAAAAGCATATCCACAGTTTCCCAGTTGATGTCGTACTTCGAAGAGTACGCAAGATCGGAAGAAGGTTGGCTCCGAAGGACTGCAACAACTCCATCTATGTTGCAAGAAGTCAAAGTAGAAGTGAAAACTTCGACACAGCCGCAAGAACCAACCTTCGAAGTGCAACATGATCGAAGAAGAGGGCAAAAGCACCCTCGATCTGAAGTGTTAAACATTGCACCCCTACAAAAGTTTACACAGAAAGCTCCATAGTCTACGGGGAACAAGGCCAGCGGCTGGAGGCCGCCAGGGAAAATGGCTGGCAAGGGCCAGACCCTTTTCTACTGCATCCATGGAGAAAATCGAAGTCATGCAACTGATACTTGCAAGGCTATACTTACCCTAAGGGGAGAGTACTTGGAGAGAACTTCGGGTCGAGGCAGTACCGACCGAAGTCCAGCTGCAACGCGCCCAGACCCGGTTCAGGCTGTGGCGCGAATAGAAAACTTTGATGCTGCAAGGCACCCTCCGGTGGCCAATATTATGCCACCTCCGAAGCAAGAGGAAGGGCAAGATAGAGGAAAAAGAGTAGTTCTCCCTATCTCTGGAGGAGGTACCCTCGGAAGCATGTCCAAGAGACAGCGAAGAGAGTACGTTCGGGAAGTAGGTCATATTGGGACTTCGTCGTCTGCAGCTGCAATGCCGGAGTGGTCTCACATTCCGATATCTTTTTCTGCGGAGGATGCAGCTGGAATTAAGTTCCCGCACGCAGATCCATTGGTTATCACTGCTGATATTGCGGGCACTGAAGTTCGAAGGGTGCTGATTGACGGAGGTAGTTCGGCAGATATCATTTTTGTTCAAGCCTTCGATCAGTTGTGCATTTCCAGGAAGCATCTCCTTCCAGCGGCTCGTCCTCTGCAAGGCTTCGCAGGACCTCCGCTTGATGCACTCGGCCAAATAGGCCTGGAAGTTACCTTCAGAGAAGGTTTATTGGCCCGGACTGAGGAAGTAATCTTCGATGTTGTAGATGCCCCATATGCTTACAACGTCATCTTTGGAAGAGGCATGCTAAACCAGTTCGGAGCTGTGGCGCATCACAATTATTTGTGCATGAAGATGCCCACACAAGCCGGAGTCCTTACAGTTTTCGGAGATCAAGCCATTGCTCGAAGGGCGGAATATGGTCATGGTCCCCCTCTTGATCCGAGGCAAGTAAACAGTGTGCAGAATAATGAAGAAATTTTTTCAGCCTCCTCCGAAGCTTCGAAGAAGTCCTTTCCGAGACCAAGTCCCGAAGGAGAGATTGCAACGAAGGTCATTGTTAAAGATGGTAAAGAGTACACTTTTCAATTCGGTAAAGATTTACCTCCTGAAGTTGCAACCTCTTTGGAAAAAGTGGTGGAAGAAAATTTGGATGTCTTCGCTTGGTCTGACGAAGATATCACTGGAGTCGATCGGGATATCATCGAGCACAGTTTACTTGTAAACCCGAAGGCCCGGCCTGTTCGGCAAGGACTCCGGAAGATGTCCACAGAAAGAGCTGCTCTAGCTAAGGACGAAGTTGACAAATTGTTGAAGGCTGGGATTATCAGAGAAGTGGCTCACACAGAATGGTTAGCCAACCCAGTCTTCGTCAGGAAAAAGTCTTCCGGAAAGTGGCGCATGTGCATCGATTTCACATCCTTGAATAAAGCATGCCCACGTGACCCCTACCCCATGCCCCGAATTGATCAACTGGTTGACTCCACCGCAGGTTCGGAGTTATTAAGCTTCCTTGACGCGTATTCTGGTTATCATCAAATATGGTTGAAGCGCGAAGATGAAATCAAGACAAGCTTCGTAACTCCTTCGGGAGTCTTTTGTTATGTAAGAATGCCCTTCGGTCTAAGAAATGCCGGGGCTACTTTTTCGAGATTAGTTGCTAAGGCTCTAGGTCATCAACTAGGTCGCAATGTGGAGGCCTATATGGATGATATTGTAATAAAGAGTGCTTTAAAGCACCAACATAGCCTAGACTTAGCAGAAACATTCAATAGCCTTCGGGCATGTGGGATCCGTCTTAACCCCGAAAAATGTATATTCGGAGCTAAGGCTGGAAAATTGTTAGGGTATTTAGTTTCAAGCAGGGGAATTGAAGCTAGCCCAACTCAAATAACTGTGCTGCAGAAGATGGCTCCTCCGGAGAATTTAAAGCAAGTGCAAAAGCTGACTGGGCGTCTGACCGCACTTAGCAGGTTTTTATCAAGATCTGCGGAGAGAAGTTTGCCTATTTTCAAAGCATTGAAAGGGTCCGAAGATTTTGCATGGACACCGGAGTGTCAGAAAAGCTTCGAAGATATTAAAGAGTATCTGAGCAATCTTGCTACACTTACGGTGCCTACTGCGGACGAAACCCTACTTCTTTATCTTGCGGCTACAGGCTCTGCTGTCAGTGTAGTCCTTGTGAGAGAATTGAATTGCAGTGAGAAGTTGGTGCAAAATCCTGTTTATTTTGTATCCGAAGCATTATCAGGAGCGAAGACAAGATACTCCGAACTTGAGAAGTTCGTTTATGCTCTAGTAATGGCTTCGAGGAAATTAAGGCATTATTTTTTGGCTCACAATGTAATTGTACCAACTTCGTATCCTTTAGGAGATATGCTCCGAAGCAAAGATTCCACTGGAAGGATTGGAAAGTGGGCAGTTGAGCTAGCACCCTTCGGCATATCTTTCTTGGCAAGGACAACTATCAAATCCCAAGTTGTAGCAGACTTCGTAGCAGAGTGGACTCCACCTGCGAATTTGGCTCCGGAGAAGTCAAGTGACGGAGTTTGGACTGTTTACTCCGATGGGGCTTTCCAAGCATCCGGAGCAGGCATTGGAGCAGTGTTGATTTCACCGTCAGGGCAAAGAGCAATGTACTCTGCAAGACTCAATTTTAAGTCTACCAATAATATAGCGGAGTATGAAGGGATTTTATTGGGACTCCGGAAAGCACGTGCTCTAGGGGCTACAAGAATAATTATAAAAACAGATTCTCAGATAGTAGCAGGGCACGTAGACAAAAGTTTCCAAGTTTGGCATCCACAGCTTGCAAAGTATTTAGAAGAAATCCGTAAGATCGAAGCATACTTCAAGGGTATTTCCATTCGGAGTATACCAAGAGCGGAAAACGTGCAAGCGGACATCTTAGCGAAGGCTGCAGCTGGAGCTGTGGATGTGCCCGAAGAAGCTTTCTATGAGGAGCTCAATATACCTTCGGTGCCACAAGTTCTCTCTTTGGAGATTCTTTGCATTCCTAGTGCAGATTGGAAAAATTCGATCATGGAACTTTTACAGGGAGGAACAAATTTGCCCGAAGAGCCCCAGTTATCAAGATTAAAGCTCAGAGCCAGAAGCTATCAGTTAATCAACGGTATATTATACAAGGCCGGAGTATGTTCCCCTCTACTCCGATGTATATCTCAAGCCGAAGGCCAAGAAATTCTTCGAGAAATTCACGAAGGCCTTTGTGGTAGCCATTTAGCCCCTCGAGCCTTGGCAGGGAAAACACTTCGCCAGGGGCTATATTGGCCTACAATAACAGCTGATGCGGAGAGCTTAGTCCGCACTTGTCAAGGATGTCAATGGATGGGACGATGAAGTCATTGCCCACCAACAGCTCTTCAAGTTATTGCTCCGGTGTGGCCCATGGCCAGATGGGGCATGGATTTAATTGGTCCCTTTCCAATAGCCAAAGGAAATCTGAAGTTCGCAGTGGTAGCCATTGAATATTTTTCTAAGTGGGTAGAAGCAGAGCCCTTAACGGCTATCACTTCGAACAATGTACAAAAATTCTTTTGGAAGAATATCATTTGCCGGTTCGGAGTGCCTAGGTACTTAACAGTTGATAATGGAACACAGTTCGATGCAGAACCCTTCAGGAAGTTTTGCGAAGACCTAGGCATTCAGCTATGTTTTGCTGTAGTGAGGCATCCTCAGTCCAATGGAGCTATAGAAAGAGCCAATGGAAATATTTTATCAGGGCTAAATCGAAGAATATTAGGATTAGCAAAGGGACTGTGGACCGAAGAGCTTCCGAAGATTCTGTGGTCCATTCGGACTACGCAGACAAGGTCCACAGGTTTTACTCCGTTCAGACTACTATTCGGAGATGAAGCCATGACTCCAACGGAGCTCAAAGGTGGATCATTTCGCAGCACCGAACCGGACATCAAAGAAGAAAGGCAAGCTTCGTTAGATCTATCAGAAGAGACAAGACTTCGAGCTGTAGCAAATTTATCAAAGTATCATCAGCAGACGAAGGCTTGGTTCGACCCGAAGGTTAAAATCGATGAATTAAGACCGGGTCATCTTGTTCTACAAAGCGTAATAGCGCCAGGGAAGTTAGGGAATAAATGGGAAGAACCATACCTAATTGTCCGTTCAGGTCGCCCTGGTTCCTTTAAATTAGCTAACTTAGAAGGTGAAGAGCTAGCGCATACTTGGCATGCGGAGCACCTAAAGCGATACTTCGCATAAGGGCTCCTTGTAATTTGCTTGTAATCATCTTCCAAATCAATAAAGCATATGACCTCGATAGTGCCTTCCCCTCATAGACTTCCAGCTTCCGAGTGGACGCACTGGAACCGCGGGGTCGACCGAGAGGGAAGTGTCACAAAGCCTGGTTGTATTTTCGGACTTCGAACCCATAAAGTTCGAAGCTTCCGACGTGGGGGCTGGCATAATCCGGAGCCCAGGCCATCGGCTTGTAGGCATCCGTAAAAGGGCCCAAAACCACAACCTACGGAGTCCAAGCCATTGGCTGGTAGACTTCCGTAAAAAGAGCCGAAGGTGGCCAAAACCTACGGAGTCCAAGCCATTGGCTGGTAAACTTCAGTAAAAAGAGCCGAAGGTGGCCAAAACCTACGGAGTCCAAGCCATTGGCTGGTAGACTTCCGTAAAAAGAGCCGAAGGTGGCCAAAATCTGCGAAGTCCAAGCCATTGGCTGGTAGACTTCTGCAAAAAGAGCCGAAGGTGGCCAAAATATACGGAGTCCAAGCCATTGGCTGGTAGACATCCGTAAAAAGAGTCCAAAGAGACCATTGCAAACTCCGAACCATTGGTTCGACAGAGATCGCAAAAATAAGCCGAAGGTGGCTAAAGCAAAACAGAATTTGAGCCATAAGCTTTGAATGTCTGTTAACATAGTCCAGAGTGACAAACTTTTTAAGATACTAAAGTGTCCTGGAAGTTATCTCAAGTGATTTCTTTCATACAACAAAGGTACTAAGTTACCATTCTTCCACCTGCAAAAAGTCGAAGACATTTCATAAGATTTTAAAAGATCTTTAAATAACAGAGGGGCTCTGAACCCCCAAAAAATTGTACTCCGAAGTTTTTCTTTGCGCATAACCATCTTTGAATACATTTCGAAGTTGCTTATACCCAAAGAGGGGCTAGTAAATATGGAGACAATTTTAAATCGGCATTCATTATTGAAATAAATGTGTTTACAGATTACACTATGAAAAATTGGTATCTATACCAAGAAGGAATCGGAGACCTCTTCGGTCCCTAGAGCTAGGGGTGGAACGACTAGTTCCAACATCGGAAGTTCTAATAACTTTACGTTTAACTCTCTTCCTCCCCCTCGAAGTTCTAAAATCCTTCTGCTCTTGTTGAAGCTCGGCCCAAGTTCGAAGCCGTTCAGGGCTTCTTTCCCAGCTTCTAAGATCTTCAGATCTTTTATTTCGAACTTCACCTTCGTCTTCAGACCAATTAGTGTCTCCAGAAGACGAGGTGTTTGCGTTGACCTCTTTCTCTTCCTCTTTAATATAAGACATTACATCTTTGATTACTTCGGGCGCAATTACGCCGGAGTCATCTCGAGGAATTAGGAATCGAGGACGTTTGTAACTTTTTAGAAGTTCGAAGTTATTCCATAATAAGCGAAGTTCGTCGTTAAGCTCTAACACTTTGAGGTCTTCCATAAGAGGCAAAGCCTAAAAAATATGACAAACAAGATTTTCATTGATAAATGTTTACAAGCATGAAGCTTTACATAGTCAAAAATCCTAAATAATTCCTAAACCTGCGGGTTCGGAGGAGGCTGACTGCTCGAAGCTTCGTTCCGAACTTGCTTCTGGCGTTGGCCTTCATCGATCCAAGCCTTGATCGCAGTGCGACCTTCGGCTCTCCATGAAGCTTGAAAGGCCTGCCAGGCAGCAGTCACGCCTTTGGAGGGAGTTAGAAGCCGTTCGTCATCAAAGGTGATGGAGCCCTCTGCGCTCAGAGTAATTGTTCGGCCCAAATCCTCGTAGTAGCGAAGTAGTCCGAGGGCAGACACTTGTCCGGAGAGTTCTCCATAACGAATGCCTGCCATCTTCATTTGCTTCGCTGCCCCTTGGATCCTTTTTAACCGGCGCAGAAGAGTGACGTTGTCATCCGAAGGTAGTGATCCGGTAGTACCGAAGTACTCCAAAACACCTAGCATCTGCTCTATGACCTCCGAAGCCACCTTCTCAGACTTAAGCTTTTCTTCGATAAGTATATCCTTGACCGAAGTCGTTTCTGCTAGAACTCCGGAAATCCTAGCATTCTCCGTAGTTAAGGTATTATTTTGATTTAGGAGTTGGCTAGCTTCCTCTTGGAGCCTCACAAGTTCGGACCAAGCATTAGCATACTCCGATCGCACCCTTTCAATTTCTGCTCGAAGCACTATTCTTTCTGCTTCGAGCTCTTTATTAGCAGCCTCATAGCCCTGTTTGGCCCTATGCTCCGTTGAAATCATGCTATCCATTTGAGCCACTCTAGCTTCGGAGAAAGAAGGTTGCGTTTAAGAGCTTCATTTTCCTCCCGAAGTTGAGCAATTTCATTTTCGCTCGATAAAGTTGCAGCGCGGGCCAAGACTGCTTGCTAAGAAAAAGAAAAAACAGAAATAAGAAATTATTCATGTATAATTTGCTATTGGTTCGAAGGTGCTCCGTACCTGGTAGGCTGCTCTTTCTATAGCAATGTTAAGCTCCGAACTTTTCGCCCTGCTTAAGATGGTTACCAGTTCTGTTTCCCCGACTTTGCGACTAGCTTGACCTAAAGGTTTAACGAGAGTCCGAAGCCCGGTTCTCTCCTCCAAAAAAGGAGTTAAGAGAGGAAGCATTACTGAAGCCTTCTGATCAGCTCTGCTTAGCGAAGGTCCGGAGAGTTCTTCTGAGGTCCTTGGAGCTTCAGTAGATGGCCCCCCCTCAGTTGATTCACTTTCATCTGTTGATTCAGATGAAGTTGATCCTTGAGCAGGGAGAGGCTCTATATGTCTTTTACCCCTTCCAGGCCCCTGTTGAGTGACCTCCGGGTGTTGCTCCGAAGTTGACGAAGGCCTTTGAATTGTATCTTCGCGTTGTACTTCTACAGAAGGAGGCTCTGCAAAAGCAAAGGTATTATACACTGTATAATTTTGCAGAAAATAATAAAAGAATTATGCGAAGTTTACCTTCGACATTCTGGGGGCAATCGAGCACCGGACTGCTCGGAGGATCAAAGGTGAGATCTTCGTCTGAATCCACAGTTAAAATTTCAGCTGCCGGAGTATCTCCGTGAGCAGTCCTCCCTTCATCCACAACTGAAGTTGTAGTAACTTCAACTTCATCTTCGCCCGCAGGGGCTTCGACTTGCTCTTCTTCTTGAGCATCCGGAGCTCTCTCTTCTTCAATGTTAGCCTGAGACTCCGGTATACCTGCAGCATCTTCGATATGAGTATTTGTTTGAGATGCATCTTCATCAATCAACCTCACTAATAGGTTACCTTCATCCTCTTGAGATTCGGAGGCTAAAACTCTTGAACTTGAAGGTCCAAGATTTTTTGGCTTCCGAGCCACCTTCTTCACCAGAGTCTTTGCGGAGCTTGAAGCTCCGGCTTCGGCTATCCTCTTCTTGGGTCCTTTCTCCGAAGGCACCCAGTCCATCAGAGGGGGCGGAGTCAGCTCCAGCATTCCCCATACTCTGTTAAACCTCTCCCAACTCCCGACCAATTTAACTCGCCATTCTTTCTCAGTCGGAGTTGGGGCACCCAGAATCTTCTCCGAAGCCCTTATAATTTGCTCTGAACTAATAGGGGCTGAAGAAGCTTCAAAATAAATAATTCAAGTTAGTCTTTTTTCGAAGTAAATATGTATAATGCATGTTGGATTCGAAGTTACCTGCAGGGCTCGAAGTCAAGTTAATTCTGCGGAGACCGCCTTCTGAATCATCCTCGAAGATGATAGGCCAGTTGGCCATCAGCGGAGAAATTTGCAGGCCGATGAATTCCTCAGCTAAGTCTCGCATACTTAACCTTCGGCTAACTTTTTGAAGCAGGTTAAGACGGGCTTCGAGTTGACCTTCGTTAGGCTGCACCAAAGCTTCCTTCCGGAACTGAATTTCTTTGAGGGGCCCGGCTAGAGGACTGCTTGCCCCAACTTCGGCATAGAACCATCTTAGAACCCAATCAGTGTACCATCTGGCATTGATGGCCTTGGCAGGAAATTGAAGGGCGTATTCATCTCGAAGCCTAAAGTTGATACTACCAAAGGATACCACTACTTTTCCACCTCCGGGGCCTACGAAGGTTTTTGGCTGGCATGTTGCTCTATGCAATGCAGCGAAGATCTCTGCCCTTCCTTCGCACCCTTCGGCTCTCAAGGCCATTCGAAGATAGCTAATCTAGCTACCGCATTCGGAGATAATTGGGGGAGGGTTACATGGAACAGATCGAGTACCTCCGCCAGGAAGTCCACCGCAGGGAGGCCCAAGCCAGCTTCGAAGAAGGCTTCGAATACAACTACTTCTCCGGGTCTTGGCGATGGAATCATTTCTTTGCCCGGCTTCCGGATCATAACTCCATTACCAATTTTCCCTCCTACTGCGATTGCCAGTGACTCTCTCTTGCAGGTAGAAGGCCCTAACTGGAAAGATTGATCCAAGTATTTTGTCGATGGCGGGCACAAACCTTGGTCATCGACGATTTGGGGATTTCTCCCTCCTGCCGCCATGGATGACATCGCTGGAATCGAAGGTGCCGCCGTCAACGTTGCAGCCGCTGCTGCTGCGGCCGCCTGCTGCCGGGCCAAGGCCGATGGAGGTGCAGATCCTTTAGTCTTCACCATTGCGATCGATAGATTGCTTTAGGGAAAATGGAGGCTAGAGCTCAATAATTCAAAGGGCTCGGAATGTTTTTAGATGCGAGAAGACGGTGAAAAGGTAACCGAGTAAGTTCTAGGCCCTCTATTTATAGCCTAAACTTTACATTCTTACCGTTAGCCCATGCCGTTTCGCATTCTTGCCCGTTACATTCTTCCAAGATTAACGCTTACTACAGTTTCCGTTGGAAACAGAAACTTAACGGCTATTTTCTCTAAGTCTAAAAGACTTTTGAACTTCTTGAATCGGTTCTAAGATAGTTCGAAAAGCAATTACCTTAAGACTGATTCGTAGTCTATATCTTCATG
Source organism: Zizania palustris (assembly GCA_019279435.1). Taxonomy (NCBI): domain Eukaryota; kingdom Viridiplantae; phylum Streptophyta; class Magnoliopsida; order Poales; family Poaceae; genus Zizania; species Zizania palustris. The sequence goes on along the minus strand of JAAALK010000085.1, from coordinate 37,251,492 downwards.
AATTTCGGAGATGAACTAAAAACCCCTATGTTTGGTTATTTTTTCCTTTCGTATACTGCTCTCCTAACGTTACAGGTCAAACGGAGAAGCGTATTCGAGGGGCTACTGTTGGGGGAAAATATCCCATCTTCGGGGTTATTGCCGAAGCAACATAAAGGCAGACAGCGGATTCGAAAGTTCCCAGATGATCATCTTCGAAGATACCCGGGATCTAGTTCGAAGTACGAAGATAGGCATTGGTTCGAAGTACCTCTTCGAACTAAGGCTTTTCAAGATCTTTTCTGCCAGCTAAGATGGAAGACTTATCTTTTTCTCATTAGATTAGTCTTTTACCATTTTAGCCCTATTAAGGGAACCGAATAGTTTCCACTATGTCGGTTGTAATAGAGGGGTAAATAGGTCTTTTCCTTAATGTTTGGGCCTATAAATACCCCCCATTTCACCCTGTAATAGGGACCGAATACAAGTTATTCAATACATACTTTCTAACTATTCTAAGCTATTATCCTTTCGGAGGCTTAGAACAGTTTGCTTCGCAAACACTTCGTTTGTTAGTTTCTCTTCTACAGAAACCTGTTAGCGTAATCTTTTACGCCAACAATGATGTTCATGTTTATTATTCCGTATGATTAATTTTGACTACACTAAATGCAATAACTGAAAAATGTACTTTTCCGCACTTTAGCCATTATCCTTCCTTTGTTATTATCTTGCATTACTACTTGCATTTGCGGTGGCTTGTTGACTACTCTTTGTACTCATACCCGTTGGACACACAATTCAGAGGATGCCAGCTACGAGGATGGTCTGGAGTAGCGACCTAGTCAAGAAGAAGATCCTGAAGAGGGCGTTCATCATGTCTTTAATTGTTAATTTTATTTTTACTCTTATGTAATAATTGTGGTATGCGTACCACGCATGCTTGTCGTATGTACGTTGTCACATGATGAACCTCTTGTATTATTGTTTTTCGTTGGAAATTCAATAATGTTCCGATTCGATAAATTGGGGCGTCCCAAGATGGTATCAGAGCCGACTTGACTGTAGGAAGTAAAATGGACCAGCCTAGCCAATATTTGCAGAAAACCATTTCTCGAAAACCTACTTTATAAACTTTGTTCCTCTCCTCACTTTTCTTCAACTTGTTGTTTTTCTGTAGATGCTGGTCTACCAAGTGCACAGCTTCTTCCGCCACTTTGAGTACTTCGTCTGGGAGCTCCGCATGATGGTCACCTTCCTTGGGTTCCTCTTTGAGCCTGAGTTCCATGGGGTGTACATGGAAGAGTTCGCAGGACCCTGCGACGTCTCCATCACCATCCACGGATCTGGCGAGCACCTGTCGTTCTTCACGGCAGCACTTGGGGGCCCGACCTTCGACGTCGTGTGCCAACGCGTCGCCCACCAAGCCCTCATGGAGTTGAGGATGATCTATGACGATCGTCCTCAGAACTCGTCCTTCCGGCTTGTGCCGAAGCGCACTCCAGGCGCCCACCGTAGCATCTACATCGGAGTTCACTCCGATCGTGATCTGGTCATGGCCCGACAGATCCGCCTTCTTCAGTCCATGGACGATCTCCATACCAAGGCCATGCTTGACGCCGAGGAGCACCATGAGGCGGTCAAGTTCCTTCGTCAGGAGACGAAGATCTTGATCCAACAGAACGGCGAGCTGCAGCGGAAGATTATGCAACTGCAGAAGGACATAGCGGAGATGGTCCCCCTCGTCTCGAGGAGGAAGAAGCCCATCCGCGAGCCTGCCCCTAGCCCCAAGAGGATCCCGCCACACCCCTCGACCGCCGGACCATCCAGCTCCAGCGCTCCTGCACCACGCCCCGCCCTAATCTCCGACCACATCATCGAGAATTTTCTCGAGCCCACCGTCCCTCAGAACCCTCGTGGTTCCGAGAGCATGGAGACCGCCTCCGGTGGCGAGTAAACGATAGTTATCGTTGTTTGATTATAATAATTTTGTGTATGTGGTGCTACCTACTACAACTTGTGTTGTAGGTAGGATAAAATAAGAGCATTGATGTAATGAACTTTTTATACCACTTTGAGATATATATATAAGCCTCAATGGGCTATTTTGGCTAAATGTTTGTTTCGCAACTTTTTATCTTATGGCTAAAACACTTATATGTTCAGAAGATGGCCAACAACCAGAACACAGGTTCCAACAACAGAGAAGGGGCAAGCAACGGTTTGCCCGGAAGTGTTGTGATATGACCACGCCGACCACTCCAACCTCTACACCGACCACTTCGACCACAGCGACTCCAATACATGTTTTTGATGGACCAATTACACGCAGTCGAGCTAAGAAGCTTCAACAAGAGGTGCACGCGCTACTTTGTGAAATTCATTTTACTATTAATGAGAGTTATATACTACCTAAGTCGTGTACATTGCTAATGCTCAGGTTTACCAAGAAGGACGACAAGAACTCACAAGGAAATGGACACATAGAAGAATCATGTTCGAACCAAGCCAGTCCTGCAGGATCATCTCAAAGAAATAATCATAACTTTTGATTTCCAAAAGCTATGAAGGCAAATGAGCACTTTTTGGAAAACTCTTGAAGTCTAGTTTCCAATGAATCTAACCCCGACTAGTTTGATGTTTGCATGAAGGCGTCCGACCAGTTTTAGTGCTTGCTGGTCCGAAGGTCAACAGTCTGCATGAAGTCAATGTTCTCGTATTAAAACTGCATCATTCTACCGAGTTCCATGGTGCATATTATATATGGTGTGAAACCTTATCAAGTCACCTTTCCAAGGAATCCAACCGTTCATGAATTGAAGCTTCCAAGGAGGAGTTATTGCTGAAATACCGAAGACCGCTCAGAAGACCAACAGCCACGCGGAAACTCTCCAGAAGCTGATTCGTTTTCACATAGTTCGCCTAGTCTTTTCTTTTCATGTTCGCACCTATCTTCAAGGTCTACTCCTTGTATAAATACCCCCTAGCACCATTGTAATGGGCAACTTTTGATTATGGAATACAAAACCCCTTGTTTAGCTGCGTTCTAACAAATTCAGAGAGAGATCTCTACCTTCCTTTGCTCTTGTGATTTCCTTCGCGGGATTACAGAAGCGGCGGCTTCATCCGCTCCCAATTGGTGCTCCTACTCCCTTCAAGGTCCTCCTTGATTGATTGTAGGCTGTGTTGGTTGGTTCTTTGAGAGTGTGGTTGGGCGAATCCTCGATTCAATTTGCCGGTTAAAGACGGTGGTTGGCTTCGAGTTTTATTTGCCAGGTTGCACTAGTTATCGCTGCTTGCAGCAAGTTATCCAGCTGTTCTACAGCTAGTTATCTGAAGATCGATCCTACGTCGTGAAGATTGGGACCCCATGACGCATCATCTGGTATCAGAGCTGATCGGTTTCCACGGTAGGATTCTTTACCCTTAGCTACATATATTTTGTTTCGTCCTATCCACCAAAAGCCAAAAATATATATACATATATATTGTTTAGCCCTTTGTTTCAATATGTTATTTTAGTGAGTTCAGTTAATTTTCAGTCAACTAGAGTCTTTGTTTTAGTTGCTGATCATTTTCCGTCGTGTGTCCTTTGAGCCTCTTATATATCTGGTCATTGTGTTCAGTTCTATAAAAAAAAGAAAGGTAAAAGAAAGAAAAGTTCAAAAAAAAAGGAAAGTTGAAAAAAAAATTGTGAAAGAAAAGTTTAAAGATCAGTTCGTTCGAGAGCACAATTGCTGAAAGTTTGTGTTTCAAGTTGTGCAACCAGATCGCTATCTTTTGTTGGTACAAAATTTTGGTTGGGTTTGACTGCAACACTTGCATCCCAATCATACTCCTTGTTTGCATCATTCTGAGATTTTCTTTGCATGTGTGTGTGATCCATTTACATCTTTAGCATTTTGAGATCAGCACTAAGCAGGGAACCTCTAGTTTGGATTGTTACTTAACTTTACAACAACTAGAATCCAGATTGCATTCCTTGTTTATAATCCCCAGCAAGCTCCACATAAAAGCCATCGTAATCGGTACTCTTTGGTCTTGTATTCGCTTAACCATCGCTCTCGGTACCACCACACATTTTGTTTCTCTGTAACCCGCAGGACCTTCACTGAGCCTCGGTTGGTAAGAGAAGTGAGATTGAGAGATCCCACATATATTTTTATTCCACATATACTCTTGTTCCTTTGTTGTCACTAATTTTACAGAAAGATGGGTGACGGCGTTGAGATCAATGATTGTGTCACCATGGCACAATTTAATGAATTCCGGCAAAGTCTAGAAGAGAGACAAGATCGGTTGGCCCATGATTTTCAAACCATACTAAATGAAATTAGGGGATGTCGTCCACCTAATGATGGAGCAAGCACCCATGGTGAAGAAGGTGATGATAGTGATGGAAGAGGAGGAAGAAGAGGACGAAGGAACCGAAGTGCTGCACATGAAAGAGGGAGGGGCTGGAATCGAAGAAATCAAGACACTGAAGAATCCGAATCTGAAAATGATGATAATCATTCCCATCATGATCGCCAACATCGTAGAGGAGGCCATCGTGAAGAGAGGCTTGGTAAACTGAAATTTACCATGCCAAAATTTGATGGAGGATCTGATCCTGAAGCTTATTTCACTTGGGAGTTGAAGGTCGACAAGATCTTTCGCTTGCATAATTATACAGAAGAGAAGAAGTTGGCTATGGCATCTCTAGAGTTTGAAGGATATGCTCTGATTTAGTGGGAGCAACTTCTCCAAGATCGTGAAGAAGATGGAGAACATCCTATTGCCACATGGGCAGAGATGAAACGTGAAATGAGAAGACGTTTCGTGCCGAAGCATTATCGGCGTGATCTTTTTGATAAACTGCAGAATTTGAAACAAGGAAGTTATTCTGTTGAAGAGTATTATAAAGAGATGGAGAAGGCTATGATTAGAGCCAACATATATGAAGATGAAGAACAAACTATGGCACGATTCATGGCTGGGTTGCATCGAAATATTCAACGCATTGTTGAGTTTCAGTCGTACCATCGTCTTATTGATTTGGTACATCAAGCCACCAAAGCTGAACGCCAACTGTAGCAAGATACCAAGAGCAGTAAGTCTTTGCCTTTTGGTACGAGGACTATGTCTGGAGGAAGCAAGTTAAATTCCAAGTTTACTACTGCACCATCAGCTGCGAAAGGTTCATTTGGAGGCTCACGTTCTAATGCTCAAAGTAATTTTAGTGGGAAGAACTCTGCTGCCCCGAACACGAGTTCCAAACCAGCAGCTTCCACCTCCACTTCAGTGGGTTCTACATCCAAGAGCAGTGGGATTCAGTGTTTCAAGTGTGGAGGTCGTGGACATGTTGCTGGAGAGTGTCCAAATAATAGAGTGATCATTGTAACTGATAATGGAGAGTACGAATCAGCCAGTGAAGAGGAAGATATGGAAGAAGAAGCCCATGAAGAAGAGGAACATACCGGCTGTGATTTTGAGCAAGGTGCTGCTCTTGTGGTGGCCCCAATATTGAGTGTTCAGATGAAGGAAGCTGAGAACGGCCAGCGGCATAATTTATTTCAGACAAGAGCCAAAGTGCAAGATAAGGTAGTGAAGATGATCATTGATGGAGAAAGCTACCATAATCTTGCTAGTCGTGAGATGGTTGACAAGCTTGATCTGAAACTTCTACGACATCCTCATCCATATCATGTCCAATGGCTTAATGATTCCGGTGACATCAAGATTGGATACAAAGTAAAAGTTCCCTTCAAGATTGGTGAATATGTTGACATGGTAGAGTGTGATGTGGCACCCATGTCCGTATGTCACATACTACTCGGGAGGCCATGGCAATATGATCGATATACTCAGCATTGCGGGAGAACAAATCAGTACACTCTAGATTTGAAGGGGAGGAAGTTTGTACTCAAACCTATGACACCACAGCAAATTCTTGCTGAGCATTTGCAAAAGAGCTCTAGTATGAGAGATGAGAATGGAAAGGAAGAGAAAAAGAATTCGAGTGCCTTCCACAAATCAGAGAGTGAGAGCCACCAGCCCAATATGAGAAAAAAATTGAGAGATCAAAAGAAAGAAGAAGAAAAAAATTTAGTCATGTTAGCCACAAAATCTGAGATGAGAGACGTAAGGAACAACCCAGATCAAGTACTCTTTGTACTTGTGTGCAAAGACATTTTAGTGTCAGCTAACGATAATACCTCTTTTCCTAGTATGGTGTCTCATCTTTTGCAGGAATATGAGGACGTTTTTCCAAAGGAAACCCCGAATGGATTACCTCCTGTACGTGGGATTGAACATCAGATCGATCTTATTCCGGGGGCTGCTCTTCCAAATCGACCACCATACCGCACCAATCCTGAAGAAACAAAGGAGATACAAAGGCAAGTACAAGAACTTCTCGATAAAGGTTATGTTCGTGAAAGCTTAAGTCCTTGTGCTGTTCCTGTTATTTTAGTACCAAAAAAAGATGGTTCTTGGAGGATGTGCGTTGATTGTAGAGGCATAAATAACATCACTATTCGCTATCGCCATCCTATTCCTCGATTAGAAGACATGCTTGATGAATTAAGTGGTTCCATAATATTCACTAAAATTGATTTGAAAAGTGGGTACCATCAAATAAGAATGAAAGCTGGAGATGAATGGAAAACTGCTTTTAAAACAAAATTTGGGTTGTACGAATGGCTAGTTATGCCTTTTGGTTTGACTAATGCTCCAAGTACTTTTATGAGATTGATGAACCATGTTTTGAGAGCCTTCATTGGAAAATTTGTGGTTGTTTATTTTGATGATATCTTAATTTACAGCAAGTCTTTTGAAACACACATGAATCATATTCGATAAGTCCTAGATGAGCTCCGAAAGGAGAAATTATTTGCTAACCTTGAGAAGTGCAGTTTTTGCACAGACCATGTTGTGTTCCTTGGCTTTCTTGTTTCAGGAAAAGGAATTGAAGTGGATGAAACCAAGGTAAAAGCCATCAAGGATTGGCCAACTCCAACGAATGAGTCCCATGGAGGAGGATTGAGAGGTAATTTGGGCAAAAGAAAACCTATGAGCTGCTATGTGATCACTTCTATTGGCCCAAGATGAGGAGAGACGTCATCCGGTTCGTGGAGCGCTGCATCACTTGTCACAAAGCTAAGTCTAAACTGAACCCTCATGGTTTATACACTCCTCTACCTGCTCCTAAAATTCCTTGGGAAGACATAAGTATGGATTTTGTTCTGGGACCTCCTAGATCTCAGAGAGGAAAAGATTCTGTTTTTGTTGTGGTTGATAGATTTTCAAAGATGGATCATTTTATCCCTTGTAACAAGAGCGACGATGCTTCACATGTTGCTAATTTATTTTTCAGGGAAATTGTGAGGTTACATGGGGTGCCTAAGACCATTGTATCTGATCGTGATGTCAAGTTTGTGAGCTACTTCTGGAAAACATTGTGGTCCAAGCTGGGGACCAAGCTTCTATTCTCGACCACTTGTCATCCTCAAACCGACGGACAAACTGAAGTGGTGAATCGAACCCTGTCAATGTTGCTGCGAACCATGGTGAAAAAGAACCTGAAAGATTGGGAGGACTGCTTGCCTCATATGGAGTTTGCTTATAACAGGGCAGTACATTCTACCACTAACTTGTGTCCTTTTGAAATTGTTTATGGGTTCAAACCCATTGCTCCGATAGATTTGTTGCCTTTGCCATTACAGGAGAGAACCAATATGGAAGCCTCCAAGCGTGCTGCATATGTCAAGAAGATACATGAGAAAACAAAAGAAGCAATCGAGCTAAAGGCGACACGTAAGGCTACAAGTATGAACAAGCATAGAAAGAAGGTGTCGTTTGAACCAGGCGATTTGGTGTGGATTCACTTGCGTAAAGATCGCTTTCCTGATAAGCACAAGTCCAAGCTGATGCCACGAGGGGATGGTCCATTTCGTGTTCTTGCCAAGATCAACGATAATGCATACAAGATTGACCTTCCACCAAGCTATGGCGTAAGCAACTCCTTCAATGTTGCTGACCTATCAGCATTCAAAAGTGAAGACATTTTAGAGTCGAGGATGAATCCTTTTCAAGAGGGGGAGGATGATATGACCACGCCGACCACTCCAACCTCTACACCGACCACTTCGACCACAGCGACTCCAATACATGTTCTTGATGGACCAATTACACGCAGTCGAGCTAAGAAGCTTCAACAAGAGGTGCACGCGCTACTTTGTGAAATTCATTTTACTATTAATGAGAGTTATATACTACCTAAGTCGTGTATATTGCTAATGCTCAGGTTTACCAAGAAGGACGACAAGAACTCACAAGGAAATGGACACATAGAAGAATCATGCTCGAACCAAGCCAGTCCTGCAGGATCGTCTCAAAGAAATAATCATAACTTTTGATTTCCAAAAGATATGAAGGCAAATGAGCACTTTTTGGAAAAATCTTGAAGTTTAGTTTCCAATGAATCTAACCCCGACCAGTTTGATGTTTCCATGAAGGCGTCCGACCAGTTTTAGTGCTTGCTGGTCCAAAGGTCAATAGTCTGGATGAAGTCAATGTTCTCGTATTAAAACTGCATCATTCTACCGAGTTCCATGGTGCATATTATACATGGTGTGAAACCTTATCAAGTCACCTTTCCAAGGAATCCAACCGTTCATGAATTGAAGCTTCCAAGGAGGAGTTATTGCTGAAATACCAAAGACCGCTCAGAAGACCAACAGCCACGCGGAAACTCTCCAGAAGCTGATTCGTTTTCACATAGTTCGCCTAGTCTTTTCTTTTCATGTTCGCACCTATCTTCAAGGTCTACTCCTTGTATAAATACCCCCTAGCACCATTGTAATGGGCAACTTTTTATTATGGAATACAAAACCCCTTGTTTAGCTGCGTTCTAACAAATTCAGAGAGAGATCTCTACCTTCCTTTGCTCTTGTGATTTCCTTCGCGGGATTACAGAAGCGGCGGCTTCATCCGCTCCCAATTGGTGCTCCTACTCCCTTCAAGGTCCTCCTTGATTGATTGTAGGCTGTGTTGGTTGGTTCTTTGAGAGTGTGGTTGGGCGAATCCTCGATTCAGGATGCCGGTTAAAGACGGTGGTTGGCTTCGAGTTTTATTTGCCAGGTTGCACTAGTTATCACTGCTTGCAGCAAGTTATCCGGCTGTTCTACAGCTAGTTATCTGAAGATCAATCCTACGTCGTGAAGATCGGGACCCCGTGACGCATCATGTTGTGCCCAACTGGGGCGCAACGGGCCAACGTCAAACTGGGCCACCGTCCGCCAACCACCCCACCTTGGCGGAGATGATGGCGAATCAGAACCAGCTTATCACCGCCCTCCTCACTCAGATGCAGCACCAACAGGCATAGTTGGAGCGACTGCAGAATGTCCAGCCCGCCACTCATGCACCAGGACCCGCACCCGCGCCTCAACTCTCAGAGTTCTTGCGCGTGCGTCCCCCGATCTTCTCCAACACCACCAACCCCATGGAGGTCGGAGATTGGCTCCTAACCATAGGGAAGATGTTGGACCTCCTCCCCTGCACTGACCGAGAGAGAGTGGCGTTCACCACTCATCAGCTCCAGGGTCCCACCGCTGAATGGTGGGACAACTACCGTGAGTCCCAACCAGAGGACCACGTGGTGACTTGGGCGGAGTTCACCATCGCCTTTCGTGCCACCCACATCCCCACTGGAGTCATCGCGGTAAAACAGCAGGAGTTCCGCGACCTGCAACAGGGCAGTCGGACTGTCATGGAGTATCTCCATGAGTTCAACCATCTGGCTAGGCCAAGTTCCTCTAGGACTCAAGGATGAGCTGTCCATCTAGCTCGTCACCACCGACTACGCCGACTTCCAATGGCTGGTGAACAAGGCGCTCATCCAAGAGACCGAGTAGAACAAGTTGGACCTCAAGAAGAGGAAGATGAACGCCTTCAAGCATCAATAGGCGAATTCTTAGAGGCCCCGCTTCGTCCGTCCGCCACTAGCGCCCGCCTACCATCCTCGGCCCGCCTACAGGACACCCCATGCTGCCGGTGGATCCAACGTTGGGCATCCCCGCCCCGCTCCACCAGCTCCGGCCGCTCAGCCGACGCCCACCACCAAGGCCCCGATCTTGAGGGATCGCCAAGGGAAGCCGGTCATCTGCTTCAACTGCCAGAAGGAAGGGCACTACTCGCACCAGTGTCCTCACCCCAAGCAACCCCAAGGCGTGGCACCCAACCACACGGTTCGTGCCCGCGTCAACCACATCAGCGCGGAGGAAGCTCAGGAAGCTCTCGAAGTCGTGCTCGGTACGTTTACCGCAAATTCTTTACCGGCTACAATACTATTTGACTCTAGGGCAACACACTCTTTCATCTCGGAGGATTTTGTGAAAACCAACAACTTGGAAGTGCTCCCTCAACAAGTCCCCATGATGATTGCCACTCCAGGCAATAAAACCTTAGCCCACTTATACAACCCTAAGGTAAAGATAGAGATTCAAGCGGTATTATTTCGGGCCGAGCCAGTCCTCATTAAGTGTACCGGTCTCGACCTCATCCTAGGGATGGATTGGCTAATTAAGCACAAGGGAGTGATCGATTGTGCCAACAAGTCTGTGACGGTGACCAACCCAGAAGGTGAAGCTGTCACCTTTCGGATGACCAGCCGCAAACCTCGTGAGGCATCTCTTCACTCACTAGCCCTTGAAGAAGTGCCCGTAGTCAAGGAGTTCATGGACGTCTTCCCAGAGGACCTACCAGGAATGCCTCCCAAACAGGACATCGAATTCTGAAATCGAGCTTGTCCCCGGGACCACTCCAATCTCGAAGCGCCCATACCGGATGGCCACCAATGAACTAGCCGAAGTCAAGAGCAACATCGAAGACCTGGAACAAAAAGGGTACATCCGAACGAGTACCTCACCCTAGGGTGCGCCGGTCATCTTCGTCATGAAGAAGGACAAGACTAAAAGGATGTGCTTGGACTACAGAGCCCTGAACGACGTAACCATCAAGAACAAGTACCCATTGCCTCGGATCGACGACCTGTTCGATCAACTGAAGGGATCCTCGGTGTTTTCCAAGATTGACCTCAGCTCAGGTTATCACCAATTGAGGATTACAGAAGAAGACATCTCCAAGACTGCCTTCACCTCTCGCTATGGACTATACAAGTATACTGTGATGTTGTTCGGACTCACGAATGCCCCAGCCTTTTTCATGAACATGATGAACAATGGATTCATGGAGTTCTTGGATAAGTTCATCATGGTATTCATCGACGATATCCTCATCTACTCCAATACCAAAGAAGAACATGAAACCCACCTCCGTATGACGCTCGGAAAGCTAAGGGAACAACAATTGTACGCCAAATAAAGCAAGTGTGAGTTTTGGTCGTCAGAGGTGAAGTTCCTCGGTCATGTCATATCTGCTGGAGGAATAGTTGTGGACCCACCACCATGAAAGCCGTGACCAACTGGCTACAACCCACGAACGTGACCGAGATCCGGAGTTTTCTTAGATTGGCTAGATACTACCGCCGGTTCATCGAGAACTTTTCGAAGATAGCCAAGCCTATGACCAGGCTATTGCAGAAGGAAGTAAAGTTTAAATGGGCCCCAGATTGTGAAGAATGCTTCAAAACTCTTAAGAAGAAGCTCATGTCAGCTCCAATTCTGACCTTGCCGGACATCCGGAAAGACTTCCACGTCTACTGTGATGCCTCTCGCCAAGGATTGGGATGTGTCTTAATGCAAGATGGGAAGGTGATATCTTACGCCTCCCAACAGCTAAGGCCACATGAGCTGAACTACCGGACCCATGACCTGGAATTAGCAGTCGTGGTTCATGCCTTGAAGATATGGAGACATTACCTTGTGGGAAATCGGTGCGAGGTCTTCACCGACCACAAGAGCCTCAAGTATATATTCACCCAACCGGACCTGAACCTCAGGCAGAGGAGATGGTTGGAACTGATCAAAGATTATGACTTTGCATCCATTATCATCCAGGCAAGGCCAATGTGGTGGCAGACGCCCTTAGTCGAAAAGGGTATAGTACTGCAATGCCATCATGATACAGGACCAGGCCCCTTTGCTATACAAGGAAATGGAAAGGCTGAATCTAGGGATCGCCAACCGAGCGTATCTCGCTGCTTTGGAGTCTAGACCTATCTTGATAGACCAGATCTGGGAAAAATAGAAGGAAGACCCGGACATCTTGGAGATCCAGCGGAACATACGGAAGGGTAAAGCCCCCGGATTCTCCGAGGATGAGCATGGTACCATCTGGTTCGGAAACCGGATATGCGTACTCGACAAGCCTGAGTTGAAGACTCTCATTCTTCAAGAATCCCACGATACTCTATACTCCATACATCCCGGGAGTACAAAGATGTATCAAGATGTAAAGGAGAAATATTGGTGGGTCAGCATGAAGAGGGAAATAGCTGGGTATGTGGCCAAGTGCGACACATGCCGGTGAGTCAAGGCAGAGCACCAAAGGACTGCTGGACTGTTGCAACCCCTCAAGGTCCCCGAATGGAAGTGGGAAGAGATAGGAATGCACTTCATCACGGGACTACCCATGACCCAAGCCGGTCATGATTCTATCTGGGTGATCATCAACCGACTCACCAATGTGGCTCACTTCATCCCTGTCAAGACAACTTACACCGTCGCCAAGTTGGCAGAGTTGTATATGACTCGGATTGTATTCCTGCACAGAGTTCCAAAGAAGATTGTATCTGATCGTGGGAGTCAGTTTACCTCTAAGTTTTGGAAGAACCTTCAAGAGGAACTCGGTACCCGGCTGAACTTTAGCACTGCCTACCATCCACAGACCAATGGACAAACCGAAAGGGTCAACCAGATATTGGAGGATATGCTTAGAGCTTGCGCTATAGACTTTGGCGGAATGTGGGACAAGAACATACCCTATGCGGAGTTCTCCTACAACAACAGTTATCAAGTTAGCCTGCAGATGTCTCCGTTTGAAGCACTTTATGGGCGTAAGTGCAGAACGCCATTACTTTGGGACCAGACTGGAGAGTCACAACTGTTTGGGATAGTTATTGTTGTAGCAATTTTGTTAGCTACAGCACAGGTTTAGTATGAGTGTATATGATGTGTAGAATGAACCTCAATGGGTTCTAACAGAGGGAGAAAAGGGTTTATACTGGTTTGGGCCTCTCCTAGGAGATAATAGCCCTACGTCCAGTTATGGTGGATTTGGCATGGTTTGCCCTAGTAGGGAGCAATAATGCAGGGTCTCTTGGCCCCCTAGAGAAGATATCTGGTTACAAGGGTTTGGCCCTGCTTTTATAGGCACGCAGGCCTTAAGGAAAAGACCAAAATGCCCTCTACAAGCCCCTAGGCTCATAGGGGTAGACAGGGAAAGAGAGCTAGCTACTGTACAAAAGTACCCTACAGCTTTACAGCTTTACAGACGTGTCAGGCTACGCCAGGCTTTGACCAGCTAAACGACATACCAGGGGTGGAGGGTGATGGGGGAGTGGTCCCGATCTTCCGCTAGTTAAACGATAACTTGGGTTGGTGGAGAATCTCGACGTTGGCGATCCAAGGCTCCGGTCCGGCGGATCAAAACCTTGCAATCGTTACACCACTGTCTCCGTTGGTTATCAACCACGCAGGACGCGATTGACCTCGCCACGAAGGCTAATTCCCGCAAGCGAACCCAAGAACACAAGCAAGAACAGGAAGGATACAAATCGAATGCCAAATCACAGACAAACGATGAAAGGTGAGGTTTCACAACGCCTATGCAGCAGCCAATCGGTCCAGTGCAAGGGGCGGGATCTAAACACAACAGTGTAGAAGCAAACAAAGCAAAACCTAACCATAGAGGTGGCTGGCGTGAGTTTATAAAGGGTGGCCAACCTGTGGAAGGCGAACAGACACGGGCTGTGGGCTAGAAGACGTACAGACTCAGAGATTATGGCCAACACGGCCCAGTTCTGTCACGTAGGACTGTTTTAATCATACAGGACGGCTCGAGACTCCAAATGAGGTGGAACCAACAGCAAACGATCCGTCTTCTCCTTAGCTTTCCAAAAAGTCCAAGAACGTGCCAATCGTACTTCGTATGAGGAAGTTATGCCCATTTTGGTGCAGGGTGGTCGATGTAATCCGAACCAGCGAATTCTTGACTTCAAGTCATCCGTGCGACTCCGTCTTCAACTCCAACTCTTCTATTCAAACTCCCATGTTCCTAAGCAACAAAATATCACTAGTATTCAGTAGCATCCCATCCAAACAAATATTAACATAGTTGCTAAGGAAAGAATTAACCTCATGGTTCAAGCGACGGGCACGGGCGCGTGTGATTGGTCCTTGTAATTGAATTGTAGGTGGAGGCTCCATGTGTGTATCATGTGAAGTGATGTCCTCATCATCCTCCCCTTCTTGAATTGGAGTCGTCCTCGACTCAAGGTCATCGTCATCTCCCAAATAGGGCTTTAAATCTGAAATGTTAAATGTGGGACTAACCCCAAAAGCTGCAGGCAATTCAAGTTTATATGCATTATCATTTATCTTCTCAAGCACACGGAAAGGACCATCAGCACGGGGCATCAATTTAGACTTTCTCAAATCAGGAAAACGATCCTTGCGCAAGTGCAACCAAACAAGATCACCCGGTTCAAATGTTATCTCTTTTCTACCCTTACTACCATAAGCACGATATTTCTCATTCATTCTCTCTATGTTTGCTTTAGTAGTTGCATGCATCTTCAGCAATAATTCAGCACGTGTAGTAGCACCAAAATTCAATTTTTTAGATGGTGGCAATTGTAGCAAATCAATAGGAGCACACGGATTAAAGCCATAGACCACTTGAAACGGACTTACCTTAGTAGTGGAGTGTACTAACCTATTATATGCAAACTCAATATGAGGTAGACACTCTTCCCATAGCTTCAAGTTGGTCTTCAAAACAGCCCTCAACATGGTGGACAATGTACGGTTGACGACCTCCGTTTGTCCATCCGTTTAGGGGTGACAAGTAGTAGAAAACAGCAGCTTCGTCCCCAACTTATGCCACAACGTCCTCCAAAAATGACTTAAGAATTTGGCATCACGATCTGAAACGATGGTATTGGGAACTCCATGCAAGCGTACGACCTCTCTGAAAAACAAATCAGCAACGTTTGTAGCGTCGTCGCTTTTGTGACAAGGTATAAAATGCACCATTTTAGAGAACCGATCTACCACCACAAAAGTACTATCCCTCCCCCTCCTAGTTCTAGGTAATCCTAACACAAAATCCATAGAAATATCCTCCCAAGGTACATTAGGAACGGGCAGAGGCATATAAAGACCATGTGGGTTTAGACGGGACTTAGCTTTATTGCAAGTAGTGCATCGTGCCACATAGCACTCAACATCTCGTCTCATCCTAGGCCAATAGAAGTGTGTGGACAACACATCTTTGGTTTTCTTTGATCCAAAATGACCCATCAAACCACCACCATGTGCTTCCTGCAATAACAACAAGCGAAGAGAGCTAGCCGGCACACATAACTTGTTAGCACGAAAAAGATATCCATTATTCAGCACATATTTGTCCCAAGCACGGTCATCTGTACAATTTGCAAAAGCATCTTTGAAGTCCAAATCAGTAGCATACATGTCCTTCAATGTTTCTAAACCAAAGATCTTATAATCAAGTTGAGAAAGCAATGTATAACGTCTAGATAAGGCATCGGCAATCACATTATCTTTCCCTTTCTTATGCTTAATGATATATGGAAAAGTTTCAATAAATTCTACCCATTTAGCATGTCGTTTATTCAGATTTGCTTGACTACGTATATGCTTCAATGCTTCATGATCCGAATGAATAATAAACTCCTTAGGCAAAAGGTAATGTTGCCAAGTTTCAAGCACACGCACTAAGGCATATAATTCCTTATCATAGGTAGAATAATTCAACTGTGGGCCATGTAATTTCTCACTAAAATAGGCCACGGGTTTACCTCCTTGCAGCAGCACACCTCCTAATCCAAACCCACTAGCATCACATTCTAACTCAAAAGGCTTACTGAAGTCGGGTAGTTGAAGTAGAGGTGCATGTGTAAGACGATCTTTGAGTGTGGCAAAAGCTTGTTCATGTGCTGGCTCCCACGCAAAAGTAATTCCCTTCTTGGTCAACTCATGCAAAGGACCGGCTATGGTGCTGAAATCTTTCACAAAACGCCGGTAGAAACCTGCAAGACCAAGAAAACTACGTACCTGTGTGATAGTTTGGGGTTGCGGCTAGCTGTTGATTGCTTCTACCATTGCCGCGTCGACCTCAATACCCTGTGAAGTGACAACATATCCAAGAAACACAACTCGATCCGTGCAAAACGTGCACTTCTCAAGGTTACCAAACATTCTAGCCTCACGGAGGACAAAAAAACAGCACGTAAGTGTTCAACATGTTCAGTGAGAGACTTGCTATAAACTAAGATATCATCAAAGTATACAACCACAAAGCATCCTATAAAGTGCCGTAGGACTTCATTCATCAAGCGCATGAAGGTACTAGGTGCATTAGTAAGTCCAAAAGGCATGACAAGCCACTCATATAATCCAAACTTTGTTTTAAAAGCAGTTTTCCATTCATCACCTAGTTTCATGCGAATTTGGTGGTAGCCACTACGGAGATCGATCTTAGTAAATATAATGGCACCACTAAGCTCATCAAGCATGTCATCCAATCTAGGAATAGGGTGTCGATATCGAATGGTGATATTATTAATAGCACGACAATCAACACACATGCGCCAACTATCATCTTTCTTAGGCACCAAAAGAACGGGTACTGCACAAGGACTAAGGCTTTCACGGACGTACCCACGATCAAGAAGGTCCTGTACTTGGCGCTCAATTTATTTTGTCTCCTCTGGATTGGTACGGTACGCTGCACGATTAGGAAGAGATGCTCCCGGGACCAAATCAATTTGGTGCTCTATGCCGCGTATCGGTGGCAGCCTGGGTGGTATCTCAGCAGGAAAAACATCATTAAACTCCTGCAAAAGGTCAGTGACTGCAACAGGAACAGAGCTAGGAATGTTCGCAAGTGAAAACAACACGTTTGTGCAAATCAAGCCGTATAGCAAGGGAGTATCATCACAAATTTCAGCAAGGTCAGTTTTAGTTGCAAGCATGACATGTCCTTTCAGATTAATAACTTGTGATGAAGAAGGAGAAGCAATTTTATCTTTCTGTTGCCTCAAAAGCGTCTTAGCTACTTGCTGATTTTCAGAAGGTTGTTTGCTCTTTTGTGCATCCCTAGCATGTTTTTCTTGTTCAAATTTTACAATTTCAGCAGGAGTCATAGAAAGCAATGTAACTTTCTTTCCTTTATTCATAAATGTATACTTATTGCTCCTACCATGGTGTGTAGCATCAGTATCATACTCCCAAGGTCTACCAAGTAACAGAGAACATGCTTGCATTGGTACTACATCAAAATCAGCAACTCCTAAGTATGTACCAATGACAAATTTGATGTGAGCAGTTTGTGTTACCTTGACCTTACCGCTATTGTTGAACCATTTCACATGGTAAGGGTGTGGATGCGCACGTGTGGGAAGTTGAAGCTTCGTTACCATGTCGTGGCTCACCAAATTGTTGCAACTACCGCTGTCGATGATGACACGTACACGGCGGTCATTGACGAGGAAGAAGGTCTGAAACAAATTGTTCCGTTGTGCCCGGTCGTCCTGCTCCATGTGAGTGCTTAAAACACGTTGTACAATAAGTGCTTCATGGTCGGCATAGGTATCCGATGTAAAAACAGCGTCATCATCGGATGTATCATCATCTCCTGCAATGTTAGCAGCAAGTGCATATTCATCTTCAACATCACTAGCACTTACGTAGCCACCGTCTTCCGTAGCAATATAAGCCCGCTGACTAGGGCAGTCCTTCATAACGTGTCCGAATCCTTTGCATCGGTGACACTGGATCGCTGCAGAACGTGCGGTAGAGGCCGCCGAGGAGGTGGGCTTGGCTGGCGCCTTGGATGCTGCAGTCTTGGAACTCCCAACCTGGGCTGTAGATGTAGAAGGTGCTGATGTAGCCGCCGGTCGAGAAGGTTGTGGTGGTGGTCGTTGCTGCTGCCCACTTGAGCGTGAAGTGCCACCACCAATGTTGGTTCTCATGCTGCGTTGTGGTTGTTGGCGACCCTGCAATTCTTTTTCTACAAGCATAGCAAGGTGGAAAAGACGAGTGATAGTATTGTATTCTTTATAATCAATGATATCCTGAATTTCACGTCTTAAACCACCATAAAAACGGGCCATTTTATCCTCATTGTCCTCCTCAATTTCAGTACGCATGCAACCTATTTGCAACTCCTGATAATACTCCTCTACCGATTTATTTCCTTGGTTTAGGCGCTGCAATTTTTTTCTCAAATCACGTTTATATGAAGGAGGGACCCATCTACCACGCATTTGCCGTTTTAACATACCCCAATTTTGTGGTTCATTGCCAACCTGAACTATTTCAGTCCACCAAAGAAGAGCATAACCAGTGAAATCACTAGTAGCTAAGCGCACGCGGTGGATAGCAGGAACCATGTGTGCATTAAATTTTTGTTCGACTGACATCTCCCAATCTAAATATGCATCTGGATCATAGGTGCCAGCAAATTGAGGTACTGAAAATTTTACCTTGGAATAGGGATCAATGTTCCCGCGGTTGTCATTGTTACCTCGTGGATGGCGGTTGCGGTGGCCACCCATACCTTGATGATTGAACTGAAAGGGGTGACGTGCAGCCTCGTCAGGGTCAATGCCATTGTTTCCGGCATGGGATAGGTCATCTTCCTCTTCAATATGGTTCTCTTCCTCTTCAATATGGTCGTCGTTGGCTCGTGCAACAGGCAAGCGTGTTTCCAAGGCAGTCATCCGGTCTACTAGGTCAGCCACAGTACGTGCGAGACGTTCGATGGAATGTTGGGTCTGCCGCTGAGACTCCAGTAGAGCACGTCGTGAGACACAGTCATTAAAATCAGATGGAGGGGTACCGCTGTTATCTGCCATGTTAGTGAAAAGAGAAAACAACAAAGAATATTTCTTATGGAACACAACTAGGTAAGGTGGTGGTTGTGTGGTGGAAGCAATCCGTCAAGCACCTTACCCACGCTTACAAGTGTTCTTACCACGCCACAGTGAGGTCACCGGCCTACAGGTGATGAACCAAGTGGAGGTGGTGTGCAATTGCAAGAATTGATCCTGTCCTGACCAAGAGAAAGGTGTAGCTTGGAAGGCAAAGTGAGTAGCAAGGATTAGCGATAGTAATAACAGTTAAACAAAGTTCAATAAGTATTCCCTAGTACTCGTCAAAGTTGCTGACCTTAGTGCTTCCAAAGTGAAAGTTCAAGCAAAAGAGGGAAACTATGTGCCCAAAAATCAAAAGGAAGCAAAAACAGGCCAATTTCAACTCTCTACAGATCGGACAAGGGATCGGACAAGGGTATGTGCACAATTTTTTTTTGCCGCTGATCGGACAAGGGATCGGACAAGAGTTCGGACAAGGGATCGGACAAGAGATCGGACAAGCAGACGCTGCCAATGCCTGCCTCAGATCGGACAAGAATTCGGACAAGAGTTCGGACAAGAGTTCGGACAAGCAATAGCTGTCAATGCCTGCCTCAGATCGGACAAGAGTTCGGACAGGAGTTCGGACAAGAGTTCGGACAAGCAACAAACAGGACCGCTTCTCAATTATTTTTTTCACTCTATTTTTTTTTGAAAAAGGATGACAAGAGATACAACCACAAAAATTGGCACCTGCAACTGAGGTGGGATGTAGCTCACAGAAATTCAACAAGTTCGGTGAACGACGAGCAAAAACTTTGTCCAATTTTTTTCTTTATCTTCCTGATTTTTTTTTGGCGATTTTGGTGAGGGCTAACCGGCGTAGGTACCCCCCCAAATTGGGTCAGGAACACGCTCAAAAAATTTCAGATATTTCTGCCAAACGAGCGAAAAGTTATGCCTGTTTTACCGAAGGGGGGTCATAAGGACTCGATGTGGAAAACGAAAAGGGTTGTGGGGGGGGGGGGGGTTTCGGGTGGGGAAATTTTTGAGACACAAGAACAACTACTACTCAAACGACACAAAGGGATTACTAAACCAGCAACAAGACTCGACCAAGAACACGAACTCAACAAAGTTAAAAATGAAATTAAAATCGCAAGGCACAAAGGGGTTCTCGGTGGGGAATTTTTTTGGTGCGGTTTTCTGGACTCTAGGTAAAAACAAAAGCAGATCGAGATTACCTAACGGGAAATCTGTGCTCTGATACCAACTGATGGGGGAGTGGTCCCGATCTTCCGCTAGGTAAAGGATAACTTGGGTTGGTGGAGAATCTCGACGTTGGCGATCCAAGGCTCCGGTCCGGTGGATCAAAACCTTGCAATCGTTACACCACTGTCTCCGTTGGTTATCAACCACGCAGGACGCGATTGACCTCGCCACGAAGGCTAATTCCTGCAAGCGAACCCAAGAACACAAGCAAGAACAGGAAGGATACAAATCGAATGCCAAATCACAGACAAACGATGAAAGGTGAGGTTTCACAACGCCTATGCAGCAGCCAATCGGTCCAGTGCAAGGGGCGGGATCTAAACACAACAGTGTAGAAGCAAACAAAGCAAAACCTAACCCTAGAGGCGGCTGGCGTGAGTTTATAAAGGGTGGCCAACCTGTGGAAGGCGAACAGACACGGGCTGTGGGCTAGAAGACGTACAGACTCAGAGATTATGGCCAACACGGCCCAGTTCTGTCACGCAGGACTATTTTAATCATACAGGACGGCTCGAGACTCCAAATGAGGTGGAACCAACAGCAAACGATCCGTCTTCTCCTTAGCTTTCCAAAAAGTCCAAGAACGCACCAATCGGACTTCGTATGAGGAAGTTTTGCCCATTTTGGTGCAGGGTGGTCGATGTAATCCGAACCAGCGAATTCTTGACTTCAAGTCATCCGTGCGACTCCGTCTTTAACTCTAACTCTTCTATTCCAACTCCCATGTTCCTAAGCAACAAAATATCACTAGTATTCAGTAGCATCCCGTCCAAACAAATATTAACATAGTTGCTAAGGAAAGAATTAACCTCATGGTTCAAGCGACGGGCACGGGCGCGTGTGATTGGTCCTTGTAATTGAATTGTAGGTGGAGGCTCCATGTGTGTATCATGTGAAGTGATGTCCTCATCAGAGGGGCCCCCGGTATGGCCTATATACTTAGATATTTCTTGAGCTTCGAAGTAGGGGGCGGAGCCCTTCTGGCAGAGGTTGTGAAGAGGGCTTCGAAGTGCACCCCGAAGGGGGGCTTCGAAGCATGCTCTGAGAAAGGCTCCAAACAAGGCTCCGAACAAGGCTCCAAACTGGGGTCTCGGAGCCTTGGCTTCTAACAAGGTTAACAGGGTCCGAAGGCTGGCTTCACGGAGCCCCGAAAGGGGGGTTCGAGGGCTAACTCCGGATATGGTTCGAAGGTTAACCTTGAACTGGGCCCGAAGGCTGGCTTCGGGGCCAGCCCGAGGCTTGGCTCCTTGCGGCTTTTAGGGGATCCCGCGGGCTTCGCACCGAAGGGCTCCGAAGTACCTCGCTCCGGAGGGCTTCGATGGGGCCTGGGGGCTTCGCCCCAGCAGGCTTCAGGACGAACCTTGAGACATGGGAACAGACCTGGGGGAGGATGCAGGCTTTGACAGTGTTGGGCTCTGGGCTAGAGGCTGCCGGAGGCTGACGTCATTTGGCCCCTATTCAGGGGAAACATATTCCCCCAACAGTAGCCCCTCTCGTGTAGACCTTCGGGACGAAGGGGTGCACGCGCCCTTAGGACAAATGACCTGCAAAATACAACTTCGGATAAAACATGCCTTTGGAGCTTGGACCGAAGGCGACCTCGAGAACTACAGGTAATAAATGCTTGCGCCAGTTTGTCAGAAAGACCTCGGGAGCCCAAACGGCTCCGCAATGTCTAGAAAGTTACCGTTACCCTGCGCTGGGCCGCTTCGCCTTCACTGGAGGCCCACTCGGCAGTGGGTTCGGCCCACGACTGTTGGAATTCTTACCGTGCCTATAAATAGGGGTTTACCGCGTGCAGCTTCGGCACGCTCTCATTTGCTTCCTTCTCATTGCCTTACAGCCTTCGCTCTCTTCTTCTTCATGGCTTCGCGCAGAGCACCCTTCGCTAGCTTTAGCCCTTCGCTAGCTTTAAGCCTTCTCGCCGAAGCCCTACTATAATGCCGAAGAAGGCAGCGGTGAAATCCTTGGCCCTGGGCCCGAGCTCGAGCTCCACCCAGCTGCAAGCCACAGCGGTTGCAGCGGCGAGGCCTGCGCCTAGGCGGCTAGGGCCGAGGGACCTTCGGATGCCCTCCGACAAGTTCGAGCAGACTTTGGAGATGAGGGCTTCGATCTCCACGGAGGAGTCGGTCCATAGGGCCTGTGCAGGGAGGATCGCGGCGAAGATCCAACTCAGGGTCCCGAAGAAGTCAGAGGCCGTGCCGAGGCCTCGGGCTAACGAAGTGGTAGTGTTTGAGGCCTTCTTCGAAGCCGGCCTTGGGCTGCCAGCAGTGGGGATGCTGAGCGAAGTCCTCAAGGCTTACAACCTCGAGCTTCCTCAACTTTCGCCCAACGAAGTGGCGAGGTTGGTTGTCTTTGAATGGGCTATGAGGGCCGAGGGCTGCGAGGGCCGTGCGGACGTCTTCGTCGCCCTCCACGACGCCAACTGCCAGCCGAAGCCGAGGGAGGGGACAGACCGCGTCAAGAGGGCACTGGCCTTCGGCAGCGCCAACTTCCAGCTCCGGAAGGAGTTCCAAGAAGCCTTCCCGGCGAGGGCTGTGAACAACAAGTGGTACTCGAAGTGGGATCAGGAGTGGCTCTATGCCTCTGTCGGCACAAACTCCCCTCTTCGGAGTACCAACGCCCTTATCACTTACCGACGCGAGGGGGTGGTGAAGACCAGCGAAGACATCCTTCACTCGAGGATCTTGCTACTCCGGAGAGTGGCGGCGAAGATGAGCATGGGGGACCTCGCGGAAGAGTTTATCACCCTCCGGCTCAGCCCCCTCGCACGCTCCTGGCCGGAGGGGCTCTTTCAGGCTTCGGGGCGAGGGGAACTCAGTGAGTTGGCCTTCGAACGTTTCTGTAAGACTTTGGGATCTTTTCTCCTTTCATACTTCACAAACTTCACTTCTGACATGAACTTTTATGAAGCCCACCTCGACATGAGGGCTCCGGAGGAAGCCATTGCAGCGGCAGAGCGAGTTGTTGAGACTCCGACCCGCGAGGAGCAGGCCTAGCGCCTCGCACTGGTGGGGTCCTGGGAGCGCTGGAATAGGGTATGGACCGCCCTCGACCTCGAGGGGCTCCCTGCTTTGCCAGACTTCGCCCACCTTACTACCTCGTCGGCCGGAGCCAAGAGGAAGAGGGGATGACGATGAGCCGGATACTTCGGGGCTTCGGGCGGAGGTCCCTGCGGCCGAAGTCTCTAACCCGAGAGAAGTTGCGGCAAAGCCCACAACTACTCCGACCTCTAAGAAGGCAGCGAAGACCCTTGCGGCGAAGCCTTCGGCGGCGGAGGCCGACACGCTTACTCCCGCCACCAAGAAGGCCACGGATGCTCCAGCGGCAACAACTTCGGGCGTGAAGGATGATGTGCCAGCTTTGCAGCGAAGGGATTAGAGGGCACACATATCCCCTCCTTCCTTCGAAGATATTTCTGACGAAGGTAAACTCTTTAATCATGCTTCTCTTCAATATGCGGATCTTGACTTGGCTTTCCTGCAGAGGAGGATGACAATGTGAGGCCCACCAAGGCGAAGCCGGTAGATGAAGCTGGACCGAAGCCCGATGCGGCGAAGCCAACAGAAGTCTCGGACAGCAGCAGCAGTAGCAGCAGCAGCGACAGCGACTCGGAGTTCGACAGCTCTTCATCCGAAGACGGAGGCAGTGGAGGCTGCGGCGGAGAGGACCCTCGGAACGACGAGGAAGTCGACGTGGTGGGCCTAAGCCCTGCCTTATCGAAGCCTGCGCGGGCGGCCACGGCGGAGGAGGTGGTCCACCCCTTCCAGCCGAGGGAGGGTGTGACGGAGGCAGCGATCAACGGCTTCCGCGAGGCTTGTGCTGTTGCGGAGGCAGGGGACTTGGTGGCTCAACTTAGCCACTCGAACCCCAAAGAGCTCTTCCTCAGTGCGAACGAAGTCCTCATGCGGGTGAGCGAAGCCCCTTGCAACCTTCGAACCGTGCTTTAGTCTTTGGTTAATACTTATGATTTCTTAAATTCCTGCAGGCCTTCGCACTGAATGCAGCAGCTTCGACTTCTGCAAACAGGCGGATGGAGCGCCTCGCAGAGGAAAAGGAGGCCCTTCACCGTGAAGTCTTGGTGGAAGCCAAGAAACGAAGGCGGGCCGAGGCTTCGGCTGGCGCGGTAGAGGCGGCAAAGGCTGAAGCCGAGAAGGCTAAGGAAGCTTTAGCTTCGGAGATGGGCCGGCTCCGCGCGGAACTCAAGGCTTCGAAGGACGCCGATGCCCGGCAGGCGAAGGAGAATGCTTCACTCCGCCAACGGGCTCAGAGTCTTGAAGACTTTGTCGCGGACAATCTTGGCGAAGCCACCAAGAGCCTGACTGAAGTCCTTGAGCAGATAGGGACCGAGTGCCGGGCTCCGGTCTTTGGCGACCAGGACCCGATTGGGGACCACGTCGATTTCTTGAAGACTGCAGCTTCGATGGCGGAGGCAGCGCTGAAGGGCTTCGCCCTTATGGCCGGTCGAGTCGCGGGCCAAGGGGTGTTGCAGATGCTCTATGACGCGGGGTGTGACCACCTCTGAGCAGCAATCTCTGTGACCCCGGTGGCCTTCAGGGGTCAGTACTTGTTGACGCCTCCGGCCGATGTCCACGGAGCCTGGCGGTGGCTGCAGGAGCCTTGGAAGGAACAAGGCTGCGAAGCAGTCCTCGACCTCCAGAAGGCCCTTCGACATCGCCGATCCAAGGGACCTGTTGCGCCTGACAAGCCTTCGACTTCGACGCCTCCAGCTCCGAAGGTGTAGATCTCCTTAGGCTTCTTTGTAATACTTAGCTTTAGGCTTGTAAAAACTTATCAGCTTATTAATATGAATGCGGGGGTTTTTTATACCTGCCCAGGCTCAGCTTCCGAGTGTTGACCTCGAAGTACTCGAGGACTCCAAAGAACTTCTACACTTGTGGGCGGTTCTCGAAGTAGCTAGGTCCAAAGGCCCCCCTCGGTTTAAACTTCCGAGGGGGCCCAGCGGCGAAGCCATCTCCGAAGTAGCTCAGGATTTGCTGGCCGCTGTGAAGACAGAGTCCCTTCGTAGTCCTTTGTTTTTGCCTTCGCGAAAGGCCTTAGCAGGCAACGAAGCCTTAGACTTCTCTGCCTTCGATACGGGACCGCCTGCTTCATTGACTTGGAGCGACCAGCAATGTGGAAGACGAGGTCTGCGGGCTTCGGAGCCTGGACGGACCGGTCGAGGGAGAGCGGGCTCCGACGAGGCAACGTCCAGCCGAGGGGGCCCTGGCCGAAGAAGAGGCAAGCGAGGGTTGGGGCCTCACACTCAGTTTTTCTTAGGCTTAGACACAGACTACTCGTAGTTTAGTTTACGAAGCATGTTTGTAACACACTTCTCGATTGCCATACACTGAATGGAGTTTATTATATTTGCATACTTCGTCTGTATGCTTCGCATTGTTTGGCTTCAAACGTTTTAGCTTGTCACGCTCGTACTACGTATTACATTCGCACACCTCGCATACATGCTTCCCCCCTTGCTCGTGGCAGCTAGGGACTTAGCCGTTGCTGGTGCGGGCAAATATAAAAATGCGAAGGGGTGCGCCTTTTGGCGGCTTCGGATGCTTGAAATTTCATTGAGCGAAGGCCTCTTTTGGGCTTTGAGCGCTTTAAGTTGGTGCGAAGCAAGGCTTCAGCATAACCAATTTAAGCGAAGCATGCTTCGGCATGCTGGGATTTGGATGTTGTGCGTGAGCGAGGCTCCAAAACACACTTATATTTTTAGCGAAGTATGACTTCGACAAGCTTAGTTTTTAGCTTAGATCACGTCACACGAAGCGATGCTTCGGTGCGTGTTTAGATAGCGAAGCAAGGCTTCTGGAGCTTTGTCCTGTAGTGAAAAGGATATTTGGTGTGGATTCACCAAACCTGTGATAGTTGAGCCACCTTCGACTCTGAATACCGAGAACGGATCTCGGAATTCTAGGATGCTTCCAGCCGGTGGCCTTCGGATCCCGGACGCATCAGGCTGGTGGCCTGGAGTCCTTGGACGCATCGGGCCAGTGGCCCAGAGTCCTTTTAGCCCACTGCTACGGGCCCAGAGGCACTGTGTAGCCTTCGGATGGGTACTCCGGATTATATAAGGCGAAGCGGGGCTTCGAGTTTTAAACAAGGTGAAGCAAGGCTTCGGGTTTTTGATAAGATGGGGCAAAAACTTGCTGTAAAGGCGAAGCTAGGCTTCGAGTTTCAAGGCGAAGCAGGGCTTCAAATAAATACCAAAATGATTGCGAAGTAGTACTTCGAAGTGGTACTTCGGATAGCGGACGTACCTCGCAAAGTGGCTGAAGGTTGACCTCGTAGCCCCTGGGGCTTCGATGACCTCCGCCATGTGGAGCGGAGCCCCTTGCTGGAGGGTGAGCTCCGGTATGTGAAGGATGGAGGAAGGCAAAGACGGCCTTCGAGCTGCACCCGAAGCCCCTTGCCGGAGGGTGCGTGAAGCAAGAAAGCTTTGAAGCTCCCCCCTCAGGCGTACTTCGAGTTGAAGATAGTGGTAGAGAACTTAGCTTCTAGGACTAAGTTCCCCACGGACGGCGCCAACTGTTGTAGCAATTTTGTTAGCTACAAGACATCTTTAGTATGATTGTATATGATGTGTAGAATGAACCTCAATGGGTTCTAACAGAGGGAGAAAAGGGATTATACTGGTTCGGGCCTCTCCTAGGAGATAATAGCTCTACGTCCAGTTATGGTGGATTTGGCATGGTTTGCCCTAGTAGGGAGAAATAATTCCAGGGTCTCTTGGCCCCCTGGAGAAGATGTCTGGTTACAAGGGCTTGGCCCTGCTTTTATAGGCACGCAGGCCTTAAGGAAAAGACCAAAATGCCCTCTACAAGCCCCTAGGCTCATAGGGGTAGACAGGGAAAGAGAGCTAGCTACTGTACAAAAGTACCCTACAGCTTTACAGCTTTACAGATGTGTCAGGCTACGCCAGGCTTTGACCAGCTAAACGACATACCAGGGGCGGAGGGACCCCGGTATGGCCTATATACTTAGATATTTCTTGAGCTTCGATGTAGGGGCCGGAGCCCTTCTGGCAGAGGCTGCGAAGAGGGCTTTGAAGTGCACCCCGAAGGGGGCTTAAAAGCATGCTCCGAGCAAGGCTCCGAACAAGGCTCCGAACAAGGATCCAAACTGGGGTCTCGGAGCCTTGGCTTCGAACAGGCTTAACAGGGTCCGAAGGCTGGCTTCGCGGAGCCCCGAAAGGGGGGTTCGACGGCTAACTCTGGATATGGTTCGAAGGTTAACCTCGAACCGGGCCCAGAGGCTGTCTTCGTGGCCAGCCCGAGGCTTGGCTCCTTGCGGCTTTCAGGGGATCCCGCGGGCTTCGCACCGAAGGGCTCCGAACTACCTCGCTCTGGAGGGCTTCTATGGGGCCCGGGGGCTTCGCCCCAGCATGCTTCGGGACGAACCTTGAGACATGGGAACAGACCTAGGGGAGGATGCAGGCTTCGACAGTGTTGGGCTCCGGGCCGGAGGCTGCCGGAGGCTGACGTCATTTGGCCCCTGTTCAGGGGAAACATATTCCCCCAACAGATATATTAAGAGAAGCTGAAGAGAAGGTCAAGATCATCATGGACAGATTGAAGATAGCCTAGTCCCGACAGAAGAGCTACGTCGATAACCGATGAAGAGACCTAACCTTTTAGGAGGGTGATTATGTCTATCTTCGAGTCACTCCCCTCCGTGGCACTCAAATGTTCAACATGAAAGGCAAGCTAGCACCCCACTATGTCAGACCTTTTCAGATCCTCCGACGGCAAGGAGAAGTGGCATATTAATTAGAACTGCCTCCATCTCTGGCAGGAGTCCATAATGTGTTCCACGTCTCTCAGCTGAAGAAGTGTCTTCGTGTGCCCGCCGAACGGGCCGATCTCCAATGAATCAATGTCCAAGAGGATTTGACCTACATTGAGAAACCCGTCAAGATCCTGGAGACTAAGGAAAGAGTAACCAGGATCCGTGTGATTCGCTTCTGCAAGGTTCAGTGGGACAACCACCACGTCGAAGAAGCCACATGGGAAAAAGAAGACGAGTTGAAAGCCCAATACCCCGAGTTATTCGAGTAGAGTTCCAATCTTGAGGATGAGATTCTTTGTAAGGGGGATAGGTTTGTACCACCCCAAATTTTCAAATAAATAAAAATATCATTTAATATATTTTTCTGGAATTATTTAATTTGGAAATACCTTTAATACCCTTCTTAGCCTATTTGAACTAGAACCAAGTTGAGATGACCAAATTAGAGGCTAGAAAATTTTGTATGAGTTCCCAAGACCAAAATATATTTTTGAGAATTTTTACATATTTTTATCACCCTTGGAAGTAGCCCAAATATTTTAAATCAATTTCTGTAATTATTTTTATTTGGAAATGAGTTGAAACAGTAACGGGCCCCTTTCCCCCCTTCTCTCTCTCCCAGCCGGCCCAGCCCACTCATCCCCGCACCCCCGACTGACCGATGGACCCCACCCGTCAGTGACCCCTCTCTCTTCACACGCACGCCTGACAACCTAGCTCCACCTATCGGCGCCAACCCAACCACTCGCAGCTGAGCCCGACCCCACCCGTCAGTCGCCACACCCGTTCGCTCGTACCCGCTGCCCGGTGCCCCCACCTATCGGATCCATCTTACCCGCTAGATCCGCCCCCAAATCCCCCCTCGACGTCCAAAATCCTAATCCCCCTCGGATTCGCCTCGCCAGCCCCTCCCCCATTAAATTGATGCCATTAAACGGTCCCCCGCGCTCTGCCGACCGTTTCCTCCTTTATTCCATGCGTCAACGTCCTGGATCGAGCGCACGCCTGCAAGGAAGGAGCTCACCAGCATTGAAGAGAGGTTTACTCTCGGCCTCCCCCGATTGCGCCCCCTCTGCCCCTGTCGACGCCACTATTTAAACCCCGACTACTCCCTCATCCAGCCCGCACGCCCGATCGCATTGAGAACGAACCAAAGCGCCTCATTTTGGTTTTAAACTTGTAAAATTCATATCTAGCGCATTTTAACTCCAAAAATTATCATTTTAATTCCAGAAAATTTATAATTTTATCCTCTACATGTTAATGAACTAAAAACAGTATGTTTACTTTGATTATTTCATGCTTATTTAATAAAGTATTCAAATGCACTTTAGGGTAAATTACAAATTGATTCATTCCAATTTCAGCAAAATTTATCTTTTATTCTTTTCCTGTTAATATAATGAAACCACTAAGTTTACTCTGAACCACTTATTTTAAATTAGTTAGAAAACTTAAAATAAAATTGTTCACATCATATTCTCTTTTATAAGGGACAATATTTCATTATAGTTCATTTTAAAATATTCATAAAATCAATTTCAGAAACATAGCAACTTTATTTTCTTTAAATTAACCCCATCAAAACCTATGTGCTTGTTGTGTGATTTTGGATTGTTTAATTGAATGTTAAATTTATTTTATTTATATCAAGAAGACTACGACTCCGCCGAGGAGCCAAAATATTTTCTCGAAGTTATTCCCTCCCCTTTCGCTGAACAAGGCAAGTCACCAAACCACTCTTTTGAGCATGTTGAACCCATGTTTTATTAAACTATTGCTAAAACACATAGGATATACATGCATTAGTCAAATGAAACCCTTACAATATATTTATTAGGATACCCCGACCTTGATGTGCAACCCAAGCCATGCTATCTAGCCTAAACTCCTTGTCACCATATGATTAGTATTATTAGCTAGTGTCCAATGTATTGACACGATTGCTATAGGATTAAAAATGAGTCGTAGCGATTGGAATCTACTATATGATCCCCATTATTCTTATCTCTGGAATGCTGTTGGTGATAGAGTTATGGTTGTGAGTGTATGCATGGTGGGTTCCGGGTGCAAGATAGGGCATTGGTCGGTAGCACCCGGGGCACTATAATGATCGGTTCTCGGCATCCGTTGCAATACACTTCCGTACTAACCACAAGTCTAATTTGTAAGTCCTAACTAAGGTATGGAGTGTTCCAAACCAAGGCCACCACTTGGAGATGGGTCAAGCAATACCTGCGGGTGGCCTGTACCGACGTGGCGCAAAAGGGGTGCGACGTTAGCCGGGATGTGGCGCGGCACGCCGACGAAACCTAGAGCGGGTGGTTATCGCTTGGAGCACTTCATGCTGAGGTTTTGGCACGAGTTTCCGTGGTATGGGTCATCTTGTTACACTTTGGTGTTTGGGATGAGTGCGTGCCTTGTGGGTAGAGTAGTACACCTCTAATCAGAGTCATAAATCTATTCGAAAAGCCGAGCCCACGGTCAAGGGTGGGTTGCGTGACATCCCACAGTTAGTTTACTTTTATATGTATGTGCATGATGGTTTGACATGTAAGGACTGTTGTGCGAGGAGGGAAAACGTACTCCTCGAGTTAGATGGTATTATGATGTTCATGTTTATTATTCCGCATGATTAGTTTTTACTACACTAAATGCAATAACTAAAAAATGTAATTTTCCGCACTTTAGCCATTATCCTTCCTTTGTTATTATCTTGCATTGCTACTTGCATTGTGGTGGCTTGTTGAGTACTCTTTGTACTCATACCCATTGGACACACAATTGAGGGGATGCCTACTACGAGGATGGTTTAGAGTAGCGACCCGGTCAAGAAGAAGATCCTGAAGAGGGCGTTTGTCATGCCTTTAATTTTTTATTTTATTTTTACTCTTATGTAATAATTGTGGTCTACGTACCACGGATGCTTGTCGTATGTACGTTGTCGCATGATGAACCTCTTGTATTATTGTTTTTCGTTGGAAATTCAATAATGTTCCGATTCGATAAATCGGGGTGTCACACCATCGTAGCTGGCTTAGGACTTGAGTCAGCCCTTCGTAAATCACCCGTGGCCACGGTGATATTGCTAGAGTTTGGGGCTTCTGCAACGACTGCACCGGATCATACTTCGGGGGATGACCTCGAAGAATATCTCCAAATGTATGAAGTCTTGGAGGACCCCAAAATTGTCCCTCAAGGCGCAGACGAAGGTATACTTCGAATCTTTTGCCTTTGCAATTCCTGCAATAACTATTACACACAAATATTCACTGAATACCTTAATTTTTATAGGTGCATCAAAGAGCATCATGGCTCCGAACACCGATGGAGCTTTGGCTTCTCTTGGAGTTGAGGCTCCATCTGAGGTAGTGGCTCCAACGACCAGAGCCATCTCGGGCAAAGTAGCTCCGACCAAGGGGGCAACGGTTGAAGGACGATCTACTTCATCCGGAGTTCTAGCTCCGACTTTTGAGCCAGGGAGGGGTAAGAGTATGACGAGCTTCGGTCCCCTCCCTGCCTTGATGGCGACGCCCTCCTCCAATGATCCTTCAGCAAGCAACTCGAAGGAGGAGGCTGCAGTAGATGACCATCGGGCCCTATCCTGGCTTCCTCTACTGGTTCCGTTCTTGGAGCAATGGACAGGGCTCCGGACGCTTCTAGAAACCTTGGCGGATAATGACCAAGAAGTCACAAGCTCCGAACTAGTCTCCGTCCTGAGCAAAGCCAGTGCACCGGAGCTCGATTTGGCCCTCGAAAGGGCTACCCATCAGGTATGCAGCATACAATAAGTGCATTCAATTAAT
The DNA here is from genome assembly GCA_019279435.1 of Zizania palustris. NCBI lineage: Eukaryota > Viridiplantae > Streptophyta > Magnoliopsida > Poales > Poaceae > Zizania > Zizania palustris. Next base: position 37,219,596 of record JAAALK010000085.1, on the reverse strand, counting down.
AGATGAAATTACTTGATACTTACATTGCTTTTTTGCAGCAATTCGTCCTTGCTAGAGCGGCGGCGACTTCTAATGAGCTCGAAACTAATCGGCTCAAAAGGAAGGTTACTACCCTCCAGTTTGCCCTCAAGATCTCCGAAGAAAAAACGCTGCAAGTGGAGGAGGAATTCCTCGAGGAACAGAGGGCTAGTGCCACCACCGATGAAGCAATTCGGGCCGAGCAGCAGAACAACACTGCACTCAAGGCTTCGGCTCAAGAGACTGAGGCTGAGTGTGTGGTGCTCAGAAAAGAGGTCGAGAAGCTCCGGCAAGCAGAAGCAAACTCCAGCGCACAACGCATGGAGCTCCAAAACTCAATTCAACAAGTGCTGGCTCAGAAGAGTACTTTGCTATCAAAGATGGACGAAGTATCTGCTGTTGCTTCTAGGCTGGAGGCGGCGGAAGTGAATCACGCTGCCATTGTGGAGCATACCATGGATACCCTCCGGTGCACTCTAGAATACTTTGGCACGCTGTGCCCTTCATCTTTAGTTGTGGCAAATGAGCCCCTCGAACGGAAGCTGAAGATGATCCAAGTGGCGACGAAGATGATGATGGGCTCCAGGATTCGGTACGGAGAGATCTCCGGACAGGTTGCCAGAATCAGAGTCCTTCGTCACATCGAAGCTCTCGGAATATCTGTTGCTCTAGTTAGGGGTTCAACGCCTGCAGGCTTCACCGACGAAGACTTGCTGCGTCCTTCACTGGATGTAGCTTCTTCTTGGGAAGCTTTGCGGGCCATTTGGAAATGGACAACAAAGTTGCAGCCAAAGTTTGGAATGACGAAGCTCACCAGCAAAAGCAAGCTCAAATGAAGCCTCTGCTTCCGACTTCGCTGGCTCCGACCCCGCCTGCTCCGCCAGCCGACCCGTAGGTTTAGCTTCATAGGGAGCTTATGCATGTACAAGAAATCTTGTAAAAGCCCCTTTTATTAATGAATTAAAAGTTTATAAATGAGGAAACTTTGTTTGGATGTTTATTCTTAGGTTTTTCTATGCACTTTATAGGTCGACTTTGAAGTATTGGAGCCTAGCGAAGGGCTCCGGTGATAATGGGCTGCCCTCGAAGGCTTAAGGCCCTATCAATGCTCACGCTTCTCTATTCCTTGAGGGGATCAAGGGGAGATAGCACTCGAAGTCCATCGTGAGGTCTTAGCTTATATTAATGAAGAGGATAAGGAAGTAGCCTCTTCGTCCTCCGAATACGTAGATTGGTCTAACTCAGAGTATCAAGCCGAAGACCCAGTGGAGGCTAGCTCCGAGAGACTTTTGCCTTGGGCCAAACTTCAAGAGGAGCAGAAAAAATGCTAGCTCCGAAGAAGAATAGCACTCGGACTAAGAAGAAAGTTTCGAAGACTTTGGGCTCTGAAGGCCGAAGTGATCTTAGAAGTAGCTCTAGAGCTCGGAGGGGTCTCCACTTCTATCTAGGCTTAGACCAAAACATCTCTTGATGTAATACAATATGATTATCCAATTAAAATGAATTGCTTTGGAAGCATGTTTTTGTTTTTCCTTACTCCCCTACCCCACCTTGTGGGTGGGGGACCGTACGCATTGCGATATGGTCTGTCAGACACAATGATTGATATAACAATCTGATGCTTCGCACAACACTTGGTAATCATACTTCACTATTTCGTAGAGTTCTTCGAACTATACGTTCGTAACATGATGTTTATAAGTTTCAGAGCTAAGTTCACATTTGTAGGCTCCAATAGCAGTCGCTTAGGACTTTTAAAAGTGTTTCATCAGGCTGGAGCCTTGAAACCTTATTGCTTGGCCACCTTCAGCCCTTTTACAGATGCTTTGAACCCGAAGGCCAGAAATATGTTCTTTTTATGTCCTTAGACTCTTTGCACCAGGTACCCGGATTGGGCCAGCCCGATTCTACAGCTCTCTCAGCCCGGCAATCGCTCACCACCCGTGTACCTGAGTCAATCCTGGTCAACAGACCAGTGGATCCTCTGCTGCTCCTAGCCCATGAACCTAGATTGGGCCAGCCCGACTTCACGGCCCCTCTGCCTGACAGTCGCTCACTACCTGTGTACCTGAGTCACAAGCGGCCAGACGCAGCAGGTCTTCTCCTCTTTGTGTCCTCTTGACTTCCGTTGACAATGACTCATCACATCTGGAGCCATGAGGCCCACGCTCTTCAGCATGGCTCCTCATGGGTATACCTACTTAAAGTTATATACCCAACTATCATTTCTTTGTCTTTCCATTGATGCATGCACCGTGCGATATACAACGCGGCACAATTTCTTTTGTTCTTCTTAAGTTCATCTTGTTCTTTATTGAACTTGTTCCTTTGAAACTTTTTTCGATCCGAACTACAGTACTTAGCGTCGTTATGGTTCAGTACTGGGTTGAAGGTACCTTGACTTATCAATGATGGGTTCAAGTACCCATATCATTTAGAATAATTACTTGAGTAATTCAAACTACATATGTTATGAAACCCTAGTCAATATAGGTTGTGATTGATTCTTTCTTTGTATTGACAAAGTAAAAAATACTTACAGACACTAGAGGATCATGCTTGAGATGTTAGTTCTCTTCAGACGGAACATCCGGTAGAAGTCGTCAAAAAATAGGGCAATACTAAACTCCGAGCAGTGGAATACTTCTTTTGGAACCTTGACTTCTATTTTCATAACTCATAATGAAGATGATTCAAGGTACCGGTCATGAAACATTTTCATCTCCCAGTTCATACTCTTAAGTACTCAATGAGTTGAGAATGGTTTGCCTGGTTCGTACTCGATACAATAGTTGTCTCAATAGGTCCATTGTTCCTTAGAGTGTGACCCCTACTTCTGTACTAGAGCCTTTATGAGAGCCTCTACGAGCATAGAACATGTTTGTCCCACAATAGCAAAGAATTTAAGCATCTTAGACTTAGGCTCATAACACTGCCGAACTTGAACAATTGTCTTTTGGATTGTGTGCTCTAGACGTGCCTCTTGTTTCCCGGGCTCAGGCAGTAGCACTGGCACGGGCTCTACACATGCCTCATGTTCCACGGGATCGGGCAATAGCATTGGCATAGGCTCTCAACGTGCCTGTTGTTCCCCAAGCTCAGGCAGTAGCACTAGCATAGGCTCTGATCATGACTCTTGTTTTTCGGGCTCAACCACTAGAACTGGCTCTAAACGTGTGTGTTGCTTTTCCAGTTCGGCCTCTTTCTCCATCTCACACTCTTCCATGTTCTTGGGTATGCCCTCTTCGAGTTTTTGAGTTAATTGAGGCTTTGTCACTTCCTCGGGCATGCGCTCCTCGAGTTGTTGATCCATTTGAGGATCTGCCACTTCCTCGGGCACTGGCTCCTTCTCTATGTCTAACTCCACAACATGTTGAGATCTTATCGGAGACTGCCTCTGGAGTAAATGGATATCTCGGCTCGCCCATAAGACAAACTTGTTTAGTGCATCTTCGATTATCTCAATCCCCTCATCGGGCATTGAATATATCTAGGGGGTCATTCCTAAATCATTCGTTGGTGATCTTAGTGACATAAACCTTGGTATACTACGCAGGAATAGGGCGGTTGTAGAATACATTCCCAAGCATAGCAATGCCTCGTGTAGCCTCTTGGGAATGCCCTTTGCGTCCAATCGGTACATGAAGACTGCATGGTGTGTCCTCTCTGATTCTATAATGTGCACATTATAGAACAAGTCAGTTCGGAGCATAGTTGGAGCCATAGGAGAGGCTCCGTCAGTTCGAAGCATAGATAGAGTCCCGAGAGGGGCTTCGTATGTTCGAGGAATAGTATTTGTTTCGGGAGTCTGAGGTGGGGGGACCACGGAAGGTCCTCCAACCTCGATAGTGTTCGAAGATTTCAACCTAGAGGTCTGAGAAAACCTTCGAAGGGGGATAGTGCCTAGGCTCCACATAGGAGGCATGGCTCTAGGAAAGGATTGGTAGAGAACGAAGTTTTTGTACTAGGTTCCCCATGGACGGCGCCAACTGTTGGCGTAAAAGATTACGCTAACAGGTTTAGAAAACTAAGTGTCTGACAAACAAAGTGTTTGTTTAAGTAAACTATTCCAAGCCTCCGAGATGGATAATAGCTTGAGATAGTTCAAAGTGTGTATTGAATATCTGAGTATTCGATACCTATACATAGTGAAGAGGGGTATTTATACACCGAATACATGGGAAAATACTTCTTTACCCTGTAATTAAAACTGACTAAGAAGACACTGTTTAGTATTCTTTTTAGTGGTAAAAGAGTAAAAAGCTAATATAATTAGTGAGAAGATAAATCTTCCGTCCTTGCTGGCAACCGCCCTTCAGGTGAAGAGGCTTCGGGAGACTTCGTTTTGTCGAACCTTGACGGAGGTTTCTGCTATTTTGGGCTCCGAACGGATGGAGCCTTGTTGCTTTTAGAATGCTCAGAGATCAAGGTTCCTAACTTCGTTTCTTCTGCTCGTGTTACCTTGCACGTCAACGATGAAGAATGATGTTGGTAATGCCTTGTTACCCACCGTCAACTCCAAGGAGAGTACGCCTTTTGCTTCGGAAATCTCGCCATTGAATCCGTTGAGCATTAAGTTGGTTTTCTTCATGTCTTCCTCGTCCCTGCCAAGCTTCTTCAAAAGAGAGTAAGGCATCAAGTTGACAGTGGCGCCACTGTCAACAAGCATTCTAGAGATCGGCTTCCCGTCAATGTGCCCCCTGACATAGAGAGGATTTAGGTGACGAATCGAATCCTCAGGTTTCTCGAACACAGCATCTTGCGGGGCGAGGTTCAGTTGAGCGAGCTCGGCCTCATATTGTGGTAGAGCGAACTCAGCGGGTAGCATGACAAAGTTAATGTCCATCGCCTAAGGTGCGGGCCCCTTGGTGACGGGCATGTAGTCGTCGTCGAGCTTGTCATCGTCATCGTCGCTCGAAATGGGAACTGGGTTTTTCGTCTCCATCGGCTTAGGCTTCCATACCTGTTTCATAATTGGTAGAGGGCGTTGCGAGCTAAAGGCTGCGAAGGAAGAGCAGAGATCTTCGCAGCACTGCACAGGGCATCTTACCAACCCAAGACTTACGTAGGCTCCGGAGGTGAAAAGATCGTGGTGGCCTTCGGGAACATCAACTTCCGTCTTCGGTGGCCAGATGGTACACAGATTGGATCCTTTAGTGGTTTTATGCCGAAGTTGGAGCAGAGAGCCGTCTGGCCGGACCTCTGCAGGACATAAACTTCCGAAGGGAAGCCCTTGTTCACCCGGATCTAGGCCAGCTCGAAGCTCGCCTAAGGCTGCTTCAAAGAATTAGTCACCGCCTGAGTATGCGGGACCTAGAGGAGGAGTTCATCGGACCTCAGATTCCTCCTTTGATGGCCAACTGGCCTATCACCTTCAAAGAAGATCCGGAGGGCGGCCTCCGAAAAATCTCTTCGAACTCGAGCCCTACAGGTAACTTCGAAAACATGTTTTATATATATTTGTTTGATGAAATGACTAATGCCAACTTATCTTCCAGCTTCCCTAACTTCCATGACTTCAGAGCAAATTGTTCGAGCTTCAGAGAAGATTTTGGGAGTTCCAACTCCGACCAAGAAGGAATGGAGAGTGAAGCTAGTGGGTACTTGGGAGCAGTTCAACCGAGTATGGGGGGTACTCGGAGTTGCTCCCCCTCCTCTTCTGGATTGGGTGCCTTCAGAGCAAGGGCCTAAGAAAACGAAGGCGAAAGTTGGGACTTCAGCTCCTGTCAAGACTCCGTCAAAGAAGGTAGCCCGAAAACCAAAAACTGTGGCACCTTCAAGTCCGGTGGTTTCGGTCTCCGATTCCTCTGACGACGAAGGAAGAATCCTCGTCAACCTGATTGACAAGGATGAAACCCGGGCAGATGCAAGCACTGGCGATGCTGCAAACACGCCGGATGTTCCGAGCAGTTCCGGGTAGGCTGGGACTTCTGCAGTCTAGCCAGACTTGCCACGTGAAGAAGCCCCTATGACTGAAAGCAGAGTCGAGGCTGCTGCTGATCCAGCTTCGGTTCCGGATGAAGTGGTGACCGTAGCTCCAAGAGAAGCTTCGACAGTCAACCCTTCGGTTTTAGGCTTCGAATCGGATGAAGACTTCGAGGTGGCCTTCGACCCTCCCAGTAGCCCTATACTCACTCGCCGACAGGACTTCAGAGGTAAACTTCGCATGAACCCTTTATTCCTTTTTCCTGCAAAATTATGCAATACATAATACCTTGGTTTTGGCAGGGTCCGCTCCTATGGAGGTGACTCCTCCCGAAGATAACGCTCCTAGGGCCTCGACCTCTCTGACGCCGATTCCAGAAGTAGCACATATGGGACCTGGAAAAGGTAAAGGAAAAATGGACCCCTTCCCTGCTCCAAATTCAGGATTAACTCCGTCTGAATCAACAGACGGAGGTCAATCTATGGAACGGGGCCAATCTACCGAGGTCTCTGAAGATGCAGCGCATCGCTCCGACCCCTCGCCGAACGAAGACGATCAGAGGGCCTTGTGCATGCTCCCCTCCTAGCTCCTTTCTTGGAGCGAAGGACCGGACTTCGGGCCTAGATCGAGCCTTTGGATCGAGCCAACCGCGAAGTTGGGGAAACGGATTTGGTGGCCATCCTTAGCGAAGCTGAGGGTTCAGAGCTCAATGCCGCCTTGGAACGGGCAGCATACCAGATACGAAATATCTGCAAAACAAGATTAATTTCAACTTACAAATAGTTTCTAACCTTGTTTTTTCTCTTTGCAGCAAATAGTCTTGGCTCGAGCCACAGCTATCTCGAACGAGCGCGTAGGTCTTCGTCTTCAAGAGAAGGTTACTGCTCTTCAGAGGAGTCTTAACATCTCCGAAGTTCGAGTTTCCCACTTGGACGAAATGGTTTCAGCGGAGAGGAGGTCCATACATAATCTGGAGTCTACAAATAAAAAGCTCGAAGCCGAACAAATTGTGCTTCGGGCTGAGATAGAAAGAATGCGGACGGAGCACGATTCAGCGGGGGCTAAGCTAGTTAAGGTCCAAGAAGAAAAAGCTAAAGCTGCGGAGGAGGCTAGCAATTTACTTAGCCAAAAGAGTTCTCTAGCTACGGAGGCAGCTAGGCTCTCTGCTGTAGTGGATGCACTAACTGCGTCAAAGGATGCTTTGATTGAAGATAAGGTGAAATCGGAGAAGGTAGCTGCGAAGGTTTTCCACAATCTCTTAGGCGTTCTAGAGTACTTCGGTATTCTTTTTACACTACCTTCTAGCGACAACGTCTCCCTGGTCCGACGGCTAAAGATGATCCAAGGAGCCATGAAGATGATGAAGACAGCATGCATTCGGTATGGAGAAATCTCCGGCCAAGTGGCTGCTCTCGGAGTACTTCGCTACTACGAAGATCTGGTGCTATCGATAACACCAGACTCGGGGGCGGCTCCCATTACCTTCGACGAGAACCAACTTCTAAATCCTTCTAAGGATGTGGCCGCAGCTTGGCAGGCCTTCCAAGCTTCGTGGAGAGCCGAAGGTCACACTGCGATCAAGGCTTGGATTGATGAAGGGCATCGCCAGAAACAAGCTCGGTCTCAAGCCTCGAGCAGCCAGCCTCCGCCGAACACACAGGTCTAGTTTTGTTTTAGGATCCCGACTATGTAAAAAATCATTCTTTCATACATCATGAATGAAAATTTACTTATCATGTTTTTAGGATTCTCAACCTCATATGGATGATGTCAAAGTGTTAAACGTTACCGAAAAACTTCGCCTGCTATGTGCTACCTTCGATCTTTTAAAACTTCATAAACGACCTCGATTTTTTATTCCTCGAGATAACTCCGGTGCAATTGCACCCGAAATAAGTAAAGATATATTATCTTATATTAAAGAGGAAGAAAAAGAAGTTAACTTGGAAACTTCATCTTCTGAAGACATTGCGTGGTCCGAGGACGAAGGTACTGCTGAAGAACAAGGGAAAAAGGCTGAAGAACTTCGGAGCTAGGAAAGAAGCCCTGAACGGCTTCGAACTTGGTCTGAACATCGACAGGAACAAAAAGATTTTAGATCTTCAAAGGGAGGTAGAAGAGTTAAATGCAAGGTTATTAGAACTCCCGGCTCTAGAACTAGTCGTTCCAACCTTAGTAGTAGCTCTAGAGATCGAAGGGGTCTTCGATTTCTTCTTGGCATAGACACAGATTTTTCATGATGTAATTGTAATCTGTTCGGATAATAAAGATTGAATTTTTAAAATTTTCTCCCTACCTCCCAGCCCCTCTTTGGGCGTAAGCAACTTCGCGTTATACTCGAAGATGGTTAGGCGCAAAGAAAAACTTAGGAGTACAATTTTGGAGGCTCGGAACCCCTCAGTAACTTAAAAATTGATTAAAATCTTATAAAATGCCTTACTACTTGGAGTCATAAAACTGGTAACTTAGTACCTTTTGCTTGAAAGAAGTCACTTCGAACAAGCTTCCTAGACATTTTAATGTCCCAAATGATTGGTCACTTTGGACTCTTTTAACAGATGTTCGAAGCTTATTAGCTCAAACTCTGTTTTGTTTTGGCCTCCTTCGGCTCTTTTTGCGAATGCTATCAAACCGGTGGTTTGGAATTCGCAATGGTCTCCTTGGACTCTTTTTACGGATTCTTTCAAGCTAGAGCTCGGAATCCGCATTATTTGATCTCCTTCGACTCTTTTTATGGATGCTTTTCAAGACGGTGGCTTCGAATTCGTTTTTTTAGTGACTTTCCCACCTCGTCGGAAGCTTCGAACCAGTGGTTCGAAGTCCGAAAAAATGATTCAAATTATTGACACTTCCCTCCCATCCAACTTCGTTCTTCCAGTGCGTCCACTAGAAGTAGGAAATGTTTGAAGGGTAGGCATTATCTGAACCATGAACTTTATTAATTCGGAAGGTGTTTACAAATGATTACAAGGAGCCCCTATGCGAAATATCGCTTTAAGTGCTCCGCATGCTCCGCATGCCATGTATGCGCTAACTCTTCTCCTTCCAAATTAGCTAACTTAAAAGAACCAGGGCGCCCTGAGCAGACAATTATGTATGGACCTTCCCACTTATTTCCTAATTTCCCTGGCACTATAATACTTCGCAAAACAAGATGACCCGGCTTAAGTTCATTAATCTTGACCTTCGGGTCGAACCAAGTTTTCGTCTGCTGCTGATACTTTGACAAATTGGCGACAGCTCGAAGTCTTGTGTCTTCTGTTAAATCAAGCGAAGTTTGCTTTTCTGCTTCTATTTCTAGTTCGGTGCTGTGAAGGGATCCTCCTTTGAGCTCCGTTGGTGTCATAACTTCGTCTCCGAATAATAGTCTGAAGGGAGTGAAACCCGTGGACCTCGTTTGAGTGGTCCGGATGGACCATAGAATCTTCAGGAGCTCCTCGGTCCACAATCCTTTTGCCAATCCCACTATTCTTCGATTCAGTCCTGACAAGATATTGCCATTGGCTCTTTCAACTGCTCTGTTAGACTGAGGATGTCTTACTGCAGCAAAGCATAGTTGTATGCCAAGATCTTCACAAAACTTCCTGAAGGGCTCTGCATCAAATTGTGTCCCATTATCAACTGTGAGTTGCCGAGGCACTCTGAACCGGCAAATGATATTTTTCCAGAAAAATTTTTGTACATTATTCAAAGTGATAGCTGTTAGGGGATCTACTTCGACCCACTGGGAAAAATACTCGATTGCTACCACTGCGAATTTCAAATTTCCTTTTGCTACCGGGAAGGGGCCAATAAGATCCATGCCCCATCTGGCCATGGGCCATACTGGAGCAATGACTTGAAGAGTTGTTGGCGGGCGATGACTTCTTCTTCCCATCTACTAACAACCTTGGTAGGTGCGGACTAATTTCTCCGCATCAGCTACTATTGTAGGCCAATAAAGCACCTGGCGGAGTGTTTTTCCTGCCAAAGCTCGAGGATCCAGATGGCTACCGCAAAGTCCTTCATGTATTTCTCGAAGAATTTCTTGACCTTCGGCTTGAGATATACATCGGATCAGAGGGGAACATACTCCAGCCTTGTACAAAATACCGTTGATTATATGATAATTTCGAATTCTAAGTTTCAACCTCGAAAGTTGTGGCCCTTCAGACAAATTTGCTTCTCCTTGCAACAATTCCACAACTGAACTTCGCCAATCTGTACTTGGAATGCAAAAGACTTCTGCAGAATGGATCTATGACACCGAAGGTGTACTGAGTTCTTCGTAAAAAGCCTCTTCTAGAATGTCCATAGCTCCGGCTGCAGCTTTTGCCAAGATATCCGCTTGCGCATTTTCTGCTCTGGGTATACTCCGAATGGAAATCCCTTTAAATGTTGCTTCAATCTTACGAATCTCCTCCAAATATTTTGCATGCTGTGGATGCCGAACTTGAAAACTCTTGTCCACGTGCCCTACTACAATTTGAGAATCTGTTTTAATGACAACTCTTGTAGCTCCCAAAGCACGTGCCTTTCGAAGTCCTAACAAAATTCCTTCATATTCCACTGTATTATTGGTAGACTTAAAGTTGAGTCTTGTGGAGTACATTGCCTTTTTCCCTGAGGGCGAAATTATCACTGCTCCGACACCTGCTCCAGATGCTTGGAAAGCTCCATTTGAGTATATCGTCCAAATTCCTTCGCTTGGCTTCTCCGGAGCCCATGCTGCAGGGGGAGTCCACTCTGCCACAAAATCTGCTAACACTTGTGACATAATTGCTATTCTTGCCATGAAGAATTTACCGAAGGGTGCTAATTCAATAGCCCACTTCCCAATTCTCCCTGTGGAATCCTTACTTCGAAGCATATCTCCCAAGGGATATGAAGTTCGTACAATCACATTGTGTGCCAAGAAATAATGCCTTAACTTCCTCGAAGCCATTATCAGAGCATAAGTGAATTTCTCAAGCTCGGAATATCTTGTTTTTGCTCTGGACAATGCTTCGGATACAAAATAGACTGGATTATGTACCAACTTTCCATTAAAATCAACCTCTCTGACAAGGATTGCACTGATAGTAGAGCCAGTTGCCGCAAGGTAAAGGAGTAGAGTTTCGTCCGCAATAGGCACTGTGAGTGTAGCGAGGTTACTGAGATAATTCTTAATATCTTCGAAGCTTTTTTGACACTCCGGTGTCCATGCAAAATCTTCGGACCCTTTCAATGCTTTAAAAATGGGCAAACTTCTCTCCGCAGACTTTGCCAAAAATCTGCTAAGTGCTGCAAGACGACAAGTCAGCTTTTGTACTTGCTTCAAATTTTCCGAATGAGCCATCCTATGCAGTGCAGTTATTTGAGTAGGGCTAGCTTCGATCCCTCTACTTGAAACTAGATACCCTAACAATTTTCTAGCCTGTGCCCCGAAGATACATTTTTCGGGGTTAAGACGGATTCCACGTGCCCGAAGGCTATTGAATGTTTCTGCTAAGTATAGGCTATGTTGGTGCTTTAAAGCACTCTTTATTACAATGTCATCCATATAAGCCTCTACATTGCGGCCTATTTGATGACCTAGAGCCTTAGCAATTAACCTCGAAAAAGTTGCCCCGACATTTCTTAAGCCAGAGGGCATTCTTACATAACAGAAGACTCCCGAAAGAGTTACAAAGCTTGTCTTGATTTCATCTTCGCGCTATAACCAGATTTGATGATAGTCGGAATACGCGTCAAGGAAGCTTAATAACTCCGAACCAGCAGTAGAGTCAACCAATTGATCAATTCGGGGCATGTGATAGGGGTCACGGAGGCATGCTTTATTCAAAGATGCAAAGTCAATACACATGCGCCATTTCCCGGAAGATTTCTTCCTAATGAAGACTGGGTTGGCTAGCCACTCCGTATGAGCTACCTCTCTGATAATCCCAGCCTTCAGCAGCTTTTAAACTTTTTCTTTAGCAAGAATAGCCCTCTCCGTAGATAGCTTCCGGAGTCCTTGCCGAATAGGCCGAGCCTTCGGGTTCACAAGTAAACTATGCTCAATAATATCCCAACTTACTCCGGTGATGTCTTCATCAGACCAAGCAAAGACATCTAAATTCTCCTCAACTACTTTCTATAACGAAGTACCGACTTTTGGAGGTAAGTTCTTGCCAAACTGAAATGAATATTCCTTGCCATCTTTGACAATAACCTTCGTTGCAATCTCTCCTTCAGGTCTTGGCCATGGGAAGGACTTCTTCGAAGATTCGCCAGGAGCAGAAAAATCCTCCGAGTTACCTTGCACGTTGTTCACCTGTCTCAGGTCAAGAGGAGGGCCATGACCATACTCCGCTCTTCGCGCAGTGGCCCGATCTCCGAAAATAGTGAGCACTCCCACTTGTGTAGGCATCTTCATACACAGGTAATTATGATGCGCCACAACTTCGAATTGATTCAACATGCCTCTTCTGAAGATAACATTGTATGCATATGGGCATCCACAACATCAAAAATCACTTCCTCCATCCTGGCCAGTAGCCCCTCTCTGAAAGTAACTTCCAGGCCAATTTGGCCGAGGGCATCAAGAGGAGGTCCTGCAAAGCCTTGCAAAGGATGAGCTGCTGGGAGAAGATGCTTCCTGGAAATGCAGAGTTGATCAAAAGCTTAGACAAAAATAATATCTGCCGAACTCTCTCCGTCGATTAGCACTCTCCGGACCTCAGTCCCTGCTATGTTGGCAGTGATGACAAGTGGGTCTGCATGTGGAAACTTTATGCCAGCTGGATCATCTACAGAAAAAGATTTTGGCACATGGGACCATTCAGGCATAGCAATGGCAGACGAAGAAGTTCCAATATGGCCCACTTCTCGGACATATTATCTTCTCTGCCTCTTCAACATACTTCTGAGGGTCCCTCCTCCGGAGATGGGGAGGACTACTCTTTTCCCTCGATCTTGACCATCTTCCTGCTTTGGAGGTGGCATAACATTGACCACCAGAGGCCGTCTTGCAGGGTCGAAGTTCTCTATCCGTGCCACAGCCTGGACAGGCTCTGGACGCACCTCGGTCGGAACTCGGTCAGTAGTGCCTCGACTCGAAGTTCTTTCCAGGTACTCGCCTCTTAAAGTGAGTATATATTTACATGCATCAGTCGCCTGACTTCGATTCTCACGATGGACACAGCAGAAAAAGACCTGGGCTTTGCTAGCCGGTTTCCCTGGCGGCCTCCAGCCGCTCGTCTTCTTCCTGAAGGCTGCGAGGTCCTTGGGGCAAATTTCTACAGGGGTGCAATGTTCAAGACTTCTGAACGAGGATGTTTTTGCCCCCGACGTGTGTCATGCTGAGCTTCGAAGCTAGACCCCTGCGACTGTGTTGAAGTCTTCACTTCCAGCTTGACTTCTTGCACGATTGACCTTGCATACTCTTCAAAATAAGACATCAACTGAGCAACAGAAGATATCTACTTCTGGTGAAGTTTATCGAGGAGGCCTGTGTGGGTAACTCCCTCTCGAGCTGCGTCAACTACAGAGGATGTAGTTAACCCTCGAATTTGTGACTTCGTATGAGCGAAGCGCATAAAATACTGCCTTAAAGTCTCTCTGGGGAGCTGCTTCACCTGGAAAAGACTTCCTGTAGACATTGGGGGTACAAAGGTACCTTGAAAGTTACTTATGAACTTCTTCCTTAATTGTTCCCAGGTTCTAATTGACCCTAGCTTCAGGGACCAAAACCACCGCAGAGCCACCCCTTCAAGAGCTAGAGGAAAGCATTTGGCCATGGTGTCTCGCACTCCTCCACTGGCCTCAATTACTAATGCATAAGATCGGGCGAACTCCCCTGGGTCTTCGTCTCCAGCATACTTGCAAAGCTTCGACATTTTAAACTTAGGATCGAAGCAAACTTTCTGCAGCTCTAGATGCAGTGGAGATTCAGTGTCGAAGGACGCGTTCTCCGGGGCTTCGGGATAATGAACTTCGTCGTCTTCGGGCACTCCGGGAATGACTGGGGTTGCCTGAGGGCGAAGCATATCTGCGGCTTCTTGCCGCCACCTTGCTACTTCATATTGGAGACTGGCCATTTGAGCGGCCATATCGCCAAGACCATCTTCATCTCCTCCGAAAGGGCCTTCCGGGTATTGAGACCTGTATGCATCAGTTTGTAGGACCGAAAGTAGCGACCAGAGGGGGGTGAATGGGCGCTTAAAAATTCTTTTGAATCGATGGCCTGTTCCCAACACCCAACGCACCTCTAAAGTCTTAACAGCAGAACGTAAACAGATCACCAAAGCCTAACAGTATCTAGCCTAGAAACAACCGGTGTCCTGGACAAGGAAACACCAATACAGTGCTAAAAGGCAGATAAGCAGAGTATTCAAAACATGGCTAATCAAACTTCACAGAAACAAATCATCACAACAACTGATCTAGGTGTACATAAAATGAGATGAGAAGTTACTGTTCAAATTTGTCGAAGCCCATAGAGTCGAAGCCTGCGTGATGGGAAGCCCATAGAGTCGAAGCCTGCTTCGAAGTGTCGAAGCCTGCTTCGAAGTGTCAAAGTCTCCCTTGACGCAGATGTGAGAAGGTTGTGTAGTGCACGTGCTGAAGGAGTGCTTCCAAGATGTTGTGCGAAGGAGTATACTGCGAGGTTAGCTTCGACAATGTAGATCGAAGCCTACAGTCAAAGTACCTTCGAAACCACTACTTCGAAGCCTATACTTCGAACAGAGAGCTTCAAACAATGTTCACGATAAAAGCAAGCTTAAAAAGAAACAGTGAAGCCAAACACAGCAGCAAGACCGAATCGAAGCCTACAACGCTACCTTCGAAGCAAGCAAGATCGAAGTATGACTACCAGAAGGGTAACCTTCGAACCATAGACTAACTTTGAATCGGAGTCTGCTGATGCTCTCACAAGAAATAGAAGCCTAGACACGTACTTCGAATGAAAAACTTTGAACACACAAACTGAGATCCACGGAAATGACAACAGCAGAAAAAAACTTCTAAGAAAAACACACTCCTAGCGCAGTCTACCAGAGAGACATGCTTCGAAGCTAACTTCAAAACCTGTCGATGTATGCTTAGCAAAACTATCGAAGTATGTCAAAACAAAGTCTTAGAACAGAGCATACTTCGAAGCTAGGTTACTAGTTCAAGTTCGGAGTTGATAGGTGCAGCAAAGCCTTTGGAGAAGTCTATTCGAAGCCTGCTTCACAGAGCAAAGTTTGAGGCTTTGCCAGAAACAGCAAAAGACAAGCTAGACCCTATCTCCTCGATCAAAAATATATGTCCGGAAAAGTAAAGGCTAGAAACCTAGTGTACTTTTGCTACAGGAAATAGGTACTACTTGCTGCTACAGGAGCATGCAAGAAGTAGTACTTCTCAGCCAAAGAGCAGAAGCAACTAGAGGCAATTTGCTCATGAATAAAAAACACATTCACATACAAAGACCGATGTGCACAGAACGTCAGGAATAGAATCTCACAGAGAATGTGAAGAACAAAAACACTCACGATGGAAGTGCTCACAGGAAAAATCGCAAGAACAGGAACCTGGAATCCTGGCGGCGCATGCAGGGAGCAGGAAGTCAAAAATTACCCAATCCTTTGATTAGAAAAGTAATTTCAGAAAGGGTGACCTCACCCTAGGGATTTGGGCCCTATTTATAGGCAGCTCAATAGCTAGGAATATTCCACCAGTCCCTTAGGGTTTTTTACAGATGCTGAAATAAAAGGAAAAGACTAAACTGCCCTAAGGATATTTTTTACAGACTTGACTGACTGACTGTGGGCCTCGGGACAAAATAGTAAAATCCTATTTACAGATGACTTATTCGGAAGCTAAGCTTTCGTAGCGACTACGGCTTCTCTTTTGGATAGTCCGATACAAGATCAGTGGTCATCAGTTTTGCACCGAAACTGACAAAGCGTCCACCAGCTTTGCACCAGGTACGCGGATTGGGCCGGCCCGACTCCGCAGCTCTCTCATCCCAGCAATCGCTCGCCGCCTGTGTCCTTGAGGCAATCCCGGTCAACAACCCAGTGGATCCTCTGCTGCTCCATGCCCATGTACCCGGATTGGGCCAGCCCGACTTGGCGGCCCCTCTGCCCGACAATAGCTCACTGCCCGTGTACCTGAGTCACACACGGCCCAGACGCAGCAGATCTCCTCTCTTCTTCTGTCCTCTTTGACTATCGTTGACAATGACTCATCACTTTTGGAGCCATGAGGCCCACGCTCTTCAGCATGGCTCCTCAATCTCCCCCTTGATGTGTGCATTGTCAACACTTCTCTTCATCAGCTCTTCAGTACCTACGAACACACGTGGAAACACAAAAACAAAGCACAAGAAAACAGAGAAGAAGAAAATAAAGTAAAAATTTAACCCTAATGACCAAAATCCAAACAAAAGCGAAACAGTCATTATGGTTAACTAAAAGCTCAAAATGAGTGCAATCTCAGAGTCATCAACAAGGATATCAAAAGAGTAAGGACAAACGGGACAAAAACTCCCCCTGAAACAAATCCCAGAGAAAGCCAAAACTCCTCCTTAAACTCTTCTCCCAAAATTTCTCCCCCTTGTTGACAACTGAACTCATCAAGCGAGAATAAATGCACTCTAACGAGACACAGACTCCCCCTGAAACGCAATTCCCCTAAAAATATGCAAAGAATGCAACTGGGGTGCAGGTGGAGTGAAGAAAGCATGCTTCTCAGATATGATTTACTACAGTTACAACATCTAAAAAGTATAGCAAAAGACATACTTTTGAAAACACATGGCATGATCAGTGCAACAGATGATATCTAAAGAAACTCATTAGCACACATTTTTCAATTTTTGCAAAACAAAAGCATCACCACATTTTACAGATGACAAGCAAGGTACAACATGAGATGCAGAGTCTAACTGATATCTACCAAGATAAGCATTGTTCAAAACAAGGTGCTTCAGCAAACTTGTTGTCTTTTTAATTTTCAGGCTTTTTCATTTTCCTTTTTCATTTTTGCCAAGGGTTATTTGCATGTCAAACCTTATGCTAACCGACCAAGTCAAGCCTAGGCCAGAACTGGACCATCGGAAGCTTAAGACATTTGTCTTGGCATACACTACACTATCCTAGTTCATACCAAAGTGCTATGGTAAACAGTCTAGAATAATGCAATGCGACAAAGCAAACCCACCTGGATCTTTTCAACTTAAGCATAAAAAGACATGGAATGTTCATTTTTCTGATTTTTGTCATTTTTATAGCACATTTTCCATGTTTAAAGCATAAAGATGTCCAAGTTGCATATCTACATCTATGTGAGGAACTAGCTACAAGGCATGTAACAGATAACAAAAACACTCAGCCTACACATGCTTGTTACCAGAAGCAATGGTGATCATTTTTCAAGTTTAAAGCATAAAAGCCATGCATATGACAGATATCAGACATATCAAGCGAACTGAAACAAGGCATGATCATTGACAAGTAATCAAAAGCATGTACCAGCTAGAATAAGTAAAGTAGTTCAATCATATAACAGAAGCAAGCTCAAAAGTGTGATATGTGAATATGCAAGATATGAACACACACAAAAAGACTCAAGAAAAGAGTAAAGAAGAAAGAAAAAAACTGACTCAAAATATACTAAAAAGAATACACAACACCCAAATCCCCTCGTAAACGCTCAAAAGTAGACTGATCTAGGGGTTTGATGAAAATGTTAGCCAACTGATGATGGGTATCAACATGAACAAGGTCAATGACACCTTTCTCATATTGATCCCTCAGAAAGTGAAAGCGCACATCAATGTTTTTGGTTTTTGAATAGAGACAAGGGTTTTTCCCTACACTAATAGCACTGGTGCTGTCGCAAAACAAAGGAACTCTGGTAGGAAAGAACAACCCAAAATCTCGCAATGTGGAAATCATCCAAACTAACTGTGAGCAGCAGCTAGTAGCAGCTACATACTCAGCCTCAGTGGGCGAAAGAGCAACTCCAGATTGCTTTCGAGAAGACCAAGACACAAGAGACGAACCAAGAAACTGGCAAGTACCGGAAGTCGACTTGCGATCCAACCGGCACCCACCAATATCAGTGTCCGAAAAGCCAGATAAATCAAGAGATGATGATGCTGAATAGTAAAGACCAAGATCTGGCGCATAGGTAAGATACCTGAAGATGCGCTTGACAGCCTGCCGATGAGATGCGCGTGGTGAAGACTGGAAGCGCGCGCACAGTCCTACGGCGAACTGTATGTTCGTTCTTGTCGCCGTCAAGTACAACATCGAATCGATCATCCCTTGAACCTCTCTCTCATTGACCTTGACGCCGTTCTCGTTCTTGTACAAGCCCCCAGATGTGCCCATTGGCGTCATCTGAGGCTTCAGCTCTCCACAAAGTCAAATTTTTTCAACATGTCACGAGTGTACTTACCTTGGTGGATGAAAGTGTCGTCCTTGGTCTGCTTGATCTGGAGCCCTAAGAAGTACTTGAGCTCACCCATGAGGCTCATCTCAAACTTGTTGTGCATCTGCTTAGAAACCTTGGACACAAGATCATTAGTTGTACCGCCAAAAATAATATCATCCACGTAAATCTGAGCGACTAAAAAATGTGAAGCATCTCTGAGAAAGAAAAGAGTTTTATCCACAGAACCCATCACAAAGCCCTTACGCAACAAAAACTGCTTTAACCGGTCATACCAAGCTCTGGGGGCTTGCTTTAGACCGTATAAAGCTTTTTGCAATTTAAAAACATGTCGAGGAAACTTGGGGTTCTCAAAACTGGGGGGCTGCCTAACATACACGTCCTCCTCTATATACCTGTTCAGAAAAGCACTCTTGACGTCCATTTGAAAAGGCTTAAAACCCTTCGAAGCGGCAAAAGCTAAGAGAATGCGAATGGACTCAAGACGGGCAACAGGGGCGAATGTTTCTTCAAAGTCAATACCTTCCTTCTGGCAAAAACCCTGGGCAACTAGTCGAGCTTTGTTGCGCACCACAACCCCATCTTCACCTTGCTTGTTCTTAAACACCCACTTGGTGCCTATGGGGTAGTATCCGGGGGCAGCTCAACTAGTGTCCAAACCCGATTGCGGACAAAATTCTCAAGCTCTTCTTGCATGACATTAAACCAATTCGATTCAGAAAGAGCATGAGAAATGTCTCTGGGCTCAAAACATGCAACAAAAGCAGATTCAGCAAACACAGCAAGAGAATCAACAGACGAACGCAAAGTCCTTTCAGACAAATCATCGATGATGAGCTATGAGGGGTGATCACGCTGAACTGCTGGGATGCCTGGTGATCTGAAGTCACCTCACTGGAGTCAGCAGCTGACACCTCTAGACTCAACTGAGGGAGCTCGATCGAAGTGGAAGAAGTGATCAGAGGTCCGTCCTCGTCCTCAGTCGAAGTCTCAGAAGGTGTGGGCTCTACAGGAGGTGCAGAAGGCCCACCCTCATCAACAGCTGGAGTATCCTCATCTTCCTCGAAGATGGACTCTCTGATCTCATCATCACCAGAAAGCTCAAAAGAAGGAGTCAAAGAAGGTAAGGACTCATCAAAGAAACCTCACAAGTCTCGACAAGCTGTTGGGAGTCGAGGTTACAAACACGGAAGCCTCGAGAATGTAAAGTGTAGCCAAGAAAAACTCCATCACAGCAGCGAGACTCAAACTTGTCCAAATGCCTTCCCTTCTTGAGCACAAAGCACTTGCAGCCAAACGCTCGCAAGTGGCTCACCTTGGGCTGTCTACCAAACCGCAACTCGTATGAGGTCTTACCTAGGTAAGCTCTAAGAAAAATGCGGTTGGCCATATAGCAAGCCGTGTTCATGGCTTCAGCCCAAAACGCCTAGGAGTCCTGTGCTCATCGAGCATCGTCCTGGCCATCTCGACTAGCGTGCGGTTCTTTTGTTCCACAACGTCGTTCTGTGGGGGAGTCTAAGGAGCAGAAAACTGATGGTCAAGACCCTAATCACTACAAAAGCTAACGAACTGAGAGTTCTTGAACTCAGAGCCATTGTCGGAGTGAATTGCTCACATCTGACCATTGTTCTCATTCTTCAGCTTCAAAACCAGGTCATGAACAAAATGAAAAGTTTCATCATTAGACTCCAAAAAGAAAACCCATGAGAATCGAGAAAAATCGTCAACAATGACAAGCGCATACCACTTCCCACCGACTAGCGTACCCGAGCTGGACCGACAGTGTCCATGTGTAACAGCTCTCCCGGATACGAAGTCATCACCTGAGTAACAGGTGAGTGAGAAGCGGCAACCCTTTTCCCATGACGACAGGGTTGGCAAACTAGATCCTTCTCCACCTTAAGCTTGTGCAATCCTCGGATGAGGTCCATAGAGCTCAACGTGACTAGCAGATCAAAACTCAAATGACCTAACCTCCTATGCCACTTCTAGAGCTCAGAGGAGGATCCAGCAATCAAACAGCGAGAAGGACCAAAAGAACTAGAGAAGTCAATCCGAAAAACCTTACCGAACGGTATGATCTGGCAAATCAAAGACCCTCTAGAATCAAGCACAGAAGAACTGTCCTTCTTAAAGCGGACTTCCAAACCATCCTCAAGAAGTTGCGAAACAGAAATCAAATTGAAATTAAAATTTCCAACCAAAGCAATGTTCTTTAAAGAAAAATGGTCTAAAATGCGAATTGAGCCAATGTCGTGTACCTTCCCTTGACCACTATTCCCGAATGTAATATACTCTTTGGAGCTCGGGGGATTGAGAATGGAGAACCATCTGCGATATCCCGTCATGTGGCGAGAGCATCCTGAGTCCATGATCCAAACGTCCTCCAGTCCCCGATCCTACACAATCAGTGGTTGTAAGGGGGATCAAATGGTCAGGCATTGGGTTTAGCAAAAGAGCTAAACCAGTGTCGAGCCATCAGCTCAAAAGACGGAAAGCAGAAATCATCATGAGAGTTTGGACCAAAATGCGGCTCAAAACGCGGTCATCGGTTCTACCTAAAGACTCGTCCATTAGGTCTAGAACTGTAGCCAAAACAGCCTAGAGTTCTACCGGAACAAACACCACCATTTGGAGCATGACCATGAAAGTCGTCTCCTCTACCACCACCTACATGACGTGGCCTGGCCTCCAGCCTCTCCCCACATTGAGGAACTCTCAGTATACCACCCTGCTGATAGAACTGCTCCTAACCACCACGAGCACGCTCTGCTCTGTCAATCCGCTTCCTCCTGAAGAAAAACTCCGCAAGATGCCCGTCTCTCTGACAATACTCACAATGATAGGTGGAATTCTTGGGATGCCCGCTTCCTACCTCTTAAACTGCTGGATCATCATGCCGAGTTGTGGCTCTCTGGAACTGATCCAACTCAAGATAGAACGGAGGTAAAAGTTCTCATTCTAAGAATCAGCTAGCTCCTCTCTCAAGAAAGCTAGTACCTCCACCTGAGACAAGCATGTCTCACACTCGCTATCTACCTGGACAGACTTCTCGGCTTTCATCTTGATCAACTCCAGTCTAAGACACAAGCAGTTCTCACATACAGTGGGTGGAACTAATAGTTTCTCAAGCTCTAACCTAGTCTGCGCGAGCTAAGCTCTCACTCTCTCGAAATTACCCAGATGCTCATCGCCGTTGGCTTTCAGCTCAGCTAAACTAGCAAGATGAGATGGGCAATCAGCATAGGGCACGACGACAATGGCTTGAGCATCTTTCAGCTCCAGCTGAGCGCTTTCAAGCTCAGTGGCCAAAGCATCCCTCTCATCAACCCTTTCTGTGTACCTGGACTTCAGAGTCGACAGGTCACAAAGAAGCACCTCACACTTTGGGCACTCACTGCTATCACCCAAGCAAGGGGAAGAAGATAGACTATCAATTCTGCCGTTGGCCATGACAAGCTCACTCTCTAATTCATCTATCCTCTTATTAGCCCCTCTAAGCAGTTTTTCCCAATATTTTAACTCCTGACGATTGCTTTCAAGTAAATCAACAATTTCACGCTCATAATATAATACCTTTTCATTGTCGTCATCGTCGGAGTCATCGGAGGAGCCCTTCTCTTCCTTATCCCCAAGAGCCATTGAGCAGAAGCTCTTGCGGGATCTTAAGAGCTGATGTGAGCGGCTCTTCGGTCTGTCCCCGAAGGCCATGATGCAAAGGCCCACCGGATCGTCCTTGTCCTTGCCCTTCCTGATGACGATCTCCTCATCGCTTGAGCTCGATGAAGAAGAAGAAGACGTGGAATGCTTGGAGAAGCTCTTCTCCATCTCGGCGAAGAAGGCCTTGTCGCGCTTCTTGTTCTCTCGCCGATAGTCCTTTAGGGCCTTTCTGAAGAATCTGGTCTTTGGCTTGCCCTAGTTGAAGGAAGAGTTGTCATGCTTGCCGGAGTCGTGGAAGACACCACTGGTGCCCTTCTTGTGACCATTGCGCTTGGGGCAGTCAGCGATGAAGTTTCCTAGGTCACCACACTCAAAGCATCCAGTCTTTGTGGCATGTCTTTTGAACATCCTTTTGTCATAAACACGACGCACCCTGTTGTTAAAAAGACACAAATCATCATCTCCCAACGACTCAAGTTGGTCCTTGGTGATAGACATCAAAGAGAACACAGCACAACTCACAGAAGTGGGATCAACAAAAGGTGTAGCAAGGGCCAGGGACTTTGATCCAGAGCCAATGAGATTTGATCTCAGCTGGGTATCAACCTCAGTGGCCTTCAACTTGCTAAACAACTCAAAAATGGTCAAGGTATCATAATAAGTTCTCTCAATGATAGAGGATACCTTGATCTCCCAGATCTTAGGGTCCAAGGTACGAAGAACCTTGAGCGCCTGCTCGTGATCTGAGACTAACTGAATACCCTCAGCCTTGTTGTCCTGAAGCTTGTTTATGATCGATTGAAAATGACCAAACAATGCTTCAACAAATTCACTCGGCTTTTGTGTGAAGTTCTCATATTCACGCCGATAGGTCTGATAGAGCCGAGCCTTGACTTGGGCTATCCCTTCATTGTGTGCTTGAAGGGTAGCCCAGATCATTCTCGCAATGGAGAGATGGCTCACACGCTCAAACTCAGTGGGACCTAAACCAGAAAACAAGATGTTCACAACTTTGCTATTGTTCACATGCTGGGCGATGATACCAGGAGAATCACGCTCAGCAACTGGCAATATGACAAACGTAGCGTGAACGCAAATATCCTAGATGTCCGAGCTTTGGCTCATGAGATAGGCTCGCATGCGAGTTTTCCAATAATTATAGCCATAAGCTTCCAAGGACAGGACCTTTCCAGGAGAAGTCATGATCACTACTTGGGTTTAGAACCGGTTAAGGTATGGAAAACCCTAACCAAGCTCTGATACTACTTGTAGGACTGAAAGTAGCGACAAGAGGGGGGTTAATGTGTGCCTAAAAATTCTTTCGAATCAATGGCCTGTTCCCAACACCCAACGCACCTCTAAAGACTTAACAGCAGAACGTAAACAGATCGCCAAAGCCTAACAGTATCTAGCAAAGAAACGACCGGTGTCCTAGACAAGGAAACACCAATACAGTGCTAAAAGGCAGATAAGCAGAGTATTCAAAACATGTCTAATCAAACTTCACAGAAACAAATCATCACAACAACTGATCTAGGTGTACATAAAATGAGATGAGAAGTTACTGCTCAAATTTGTCTCCTGTTCGAAACTTGGCGAAGCCTGCATGATGCAAAAACCATAGAGTCGAAGCCTGCTTCGAAGTGTCGAAGCCTTCTTCGAAGTGTCGAAGCCTACTTCGAAGTGTGGAAGTCTCCCTTGACGCAGATGTGAGAAGGTTGTGTAGTGCACATGCTGAAGGAGTGCTTCCAAGACGTTGTGCAAAGGTGTATATAGCGAGGTTAGCTTCGACAATGTATATCGAAGCCTGCAGTCGAAGTACCTTCGAAACCACTACTTCGAAGCCTATACTCCGAATAGAGAGCTTTGAACAATGTTCACGGTCAAAGAAAGCTTCAAAAGAAAGAGCAAAGCCAAACACAGCAGCAAGAGCAAATCGAAGCCTACAACGTACCTTCGAAGCAAGCAAGATCGAAGTATGACTACCGGAAGGGTAACCTTCGAACCACAGACTAACTTCGAATCGGAGTCTGCTGATGCTCTCACAAGAAATCGAAGCCTAGACACGTACTTCGAATGAAAAACTTTAAACCCACAAACTGAGATCAACGGAAATGACAACAGAAAAAAACCAAACTTCTCAGAAAAACACACTCCGAGCGCAGTCTACCAGAGAGACATGCTTCAAAGCTAACTTCGAAACCTGTCGAAGTATGCTTCGCAAAAACTATCGAAGTATGTCAAAACAAAGCCTTAGAACAGAGCATACTTCGAAGCTATGTTACTAGTTCAAGTTCGGAGTTGATAGTTGCAGCAAAGCCTTTGGAGAAGTCTAGTCGAAGCATGCTTCACATAGCAAAGTTTGAGGCTTTGCCAGAAACAACAAAAGACAAGCTAGACCCTATCTCCTCGATCAAAAATCTATGTCAGGAAAAGTAAAGGCTAGAAACCTAGTGTACTGTTGCTACAAGAAATAGGTATTACTTGCTGCTACAGGAGCATGCAAGAAGTAGTACTTCTCAGCCAAAGACCAGAAGCAACTAGAGGCAATTTGCTCATGAATAAAAAACACATTCACATACAAAGACCGATGTGCACAAAACGTTAGGAATAGAATCTCACAGAGAATGTGTAGAACAAAAACACTCACGATGGAAGTGCTCACAGGAAAAATCGCAAGAATAGGAACCTGGAATCCTAGCGGCGCATGCAGGGAGCAGGAAGACAAAAATGACCCAATCCTTTGATTAGAATAGTAATTTTAGAAAGGAATATTCCACCAACCCCTTAGGGTTTTTTACAGACGCTGAAATAAAAGGAAAAGACTAAACTGCCCTTAGGATATTTTTACAGACTCGACTGACTGACTGTTGGCCTAGGGACAAAATAGTAAACTCCTATTTGCAGATGACTTATCTAGAAGCTAAGCTTTCGTAGCGATTACGGCTTCTCTTCTGGATAGTCCGATACAAGATCAGCGATCGTCAGTTTTGCGCCGAAATTGACAAAGCGTCCACCAGCTTTGCACCAGGTACTCGGATTGAGCCGGCCCGACTCCGCAGCTCTCTTAGTCCAGCAATCGCTCGCCACTTGTGTACCTGAGTCAATCCCAGTCAACAGCCCAGTGGATCCTCTGCTGCTCCTAGCCCATGTACCCGGATTGGGCCAGCTCGACTTCGCGACCCCTCTGCCCGACAGTCGCTCGCTGCCCGTGTACCTGAGGCACACGCGGCCCAGACGAAGCAGATCTTCTCTCTTCTTTTGTCCTCTTTGACTATCGTTGACAATGACTCATCACTTCTGGAGCCATGAGGCCCACGCTCTTTAGCATGGCTCCTCACAGTTCGAAGTGGAACTTGAGGTGAAAGAGGAACTCCTGGTGGCCGAAGTATGGATGGAGTCAGGGGAGGAACTCCGTATGCTCGAGGAATGGGAGTTCCTTCCGCAGTCTGAGGTGGAGGAAATGTCGAAGGTCCTCCGACCTCAATTGTGTTGAAGATCTTGCTCCGGAGGTCCGAGGTGACCTCCGAATAGGGCTACCACCTGAACTCCGCTTGGGAGGCATGGTTTGAAAACTTGGTAGAGAACGAAGTTTGTTGGACTAAGTTCCCCACGGACGGCGCCAACTGTTGGCGTAAAAGATTACGCTAACAGGTTTCTAGATATTAGAAACTAACAAATGAAGTGTTTGCGAATTAAACTATTTCAAGCCTCCAAAAGGATAATAGCTCAAAACAGTTCAAAGATGTGTATTGAATAACTCAGTATTCGATCCCCATTGTAGGGTGAAACAGGGGGTATTTATAGGCCCAAACATTAAGGAAAAGACCCTTTTACCCCTCTATTACAACCGACATAGTGGAAACTATTCGGTACCCTTAATAGGGCTAAAACGGTAAAAGACTTATCTAATGAGAAAGAAGATAAGTCTTCCATCCTAGCTGGCAAAGAAGCTCTCGGAAGAGTCCATGTTCGAAGATATACATCGAACTAGAGTTCGCCTTCATCCTTCGAACTTGATCCAATGTACTCCCGGAGTTAGACACTGTAAACCTTTGATTAAAACACCTACCATTGTCCTGTTGCAGCAATGGCTCTGAGGATGAAGTATTTTCCCCCAACAGAAGAAAATCTAGAAGAAGTGACTGATAAGAGATTGAGGGCTTTAGAAGCCATAGAAGTAGACAAGAGGAGAGTAGCTAAAGCTTACAATAAGAAGGTTAAACCAAAATCATTTCAAGTAGGTGACTTGGTTTGGAAGACGATTTTACCCGTAGGCACTAAGAGTCCCATGTTTGGTAAGTGGTCACCTAGTTAGGAAGGCCATTTCAAAATAGCCGAAATCGCTCCTAGCAATGCATATGCATTAGAATCTCTACAAGGAGAGCGGTTTCGAAGAGCTTTGAATGGTAGATATTTGAAAAGGTATTTCCCAAGTGTGTGACAAAGAACTTAAAAGATGTCTAAAGGCTGATATGGAATGTATCGTCTTTAACTCGTTGTGCTTTTAGTTCACTTAGTTCACTAAAAGGCAGGGGACATGTGTTGATAGCAAAAAATGGCATCAATGGTTAAAATTGTTAAAATATCAATTTTGGTAATTTGGGCCAAAAATGCACATGTCTCGGGTCAGGCCGAAGCCCTACAGGGCCAAAGGACCATTGGGCTACGGGCTCCAGGAGCTTCCAGTCAGCCCACAGCCTTCGGCCAGGAGTCCTTCGGAGGCCCACGGCGCCGGAGCTTCATCCCGAGGAGCAAGCTTCGAAGGGCCTGGCCGAAGGCCACTTCGAGCAGAGATAGAGTAGGACCCGATTCTGGCTAACTGTTTATCTCTATTCAGCCAAATTATAGCAGATTAGATTAGAGGTCTAGCCCCTATAAGTATAGAGGTGAAGCCAGTTCATAGCCCCACAACAAAAATCAACCACGAAGCTCTAGCTTTGAATCACATTTACTTTATCTTTACTTTTTTGAACTCTTCATGGGTTGTCTTGGAAGCCCTCCGACGACCACTACGGAATAGTGGTAATCCTTGTTACTTCCCCTGTGAAGTATTCGTTAATCTACGTAATAGATTGCTATCGCCTTGTTACTTTGCCTGTGAAGTATCCGCTAATCTGGGTAACAAATTGCTACCTTCACCACTAGTGCAACACTTAGCAGAATTCGGTCCTCGGGCCGAATTAGTACTTCGAAGCTACTCTGTTGCAGGTTCCCACGTTCGGAGCTACTTCGTTGGAGGTGTCTGGAGCTGAGAGATCAGTTTCGGAGGTCGTCAGAACACCCTTCGGCGAGACTTCTGCTTCGACCCCGCGCCATCAGACTTCATCACAATAGGCTTCGCCATGCTCGTACTCTACTCTAGACGAAGTCACGCTCGCGTGTCACGTTTGAGTCATTATACTGTATCTTACTGTCTCAGAGACTTCGCGCTGAACCCCGCTATTCAGAGGTGATTGTCGCGTCCAGATCTGCTCGGAGTTCATCTTCGGTCGGGTCGATCCGAAGGCCGAAGGTAGTACCTTCGGTGGGACACTTCGCACTAGACGCCGAAGGTATACTTTGTCGACCCCCCTTCGCACCATACTTCGAAGCAGACAGGCTCCGACCGGTTTGCTGGTTTATTCTGTTTAATATATTTCTTTTGGCTAATTGGATTATTTCTGTGTGATATGATTATCTAGCAACTCCACCCCCTTACCACGGCTGAGGATAGTCAGAATGCGACGTTGGTGTTGTGTTATGCTAAGGCTTGTCCCTAAGTATCCGCACACTTTTAGATCGTCGAACTGACCCAAGTGCGGGGGCACGTTTACGTGTCAACGCGGTTTTTGCTGAAAACCGTCGAAACTTTAAATGTTTTTATTATTTCAATAAAATTGTGTCATGTATTAGTTTAAGTTTTTAGTTTCTTAGTATGGTATTTTTAGTGTATTTTTGGAATGTCTCTATTCTGAAAATATACTAAAAAGGAGACTTTTGTAATTTTTCTTTTTAGTTCAAATAGGGTATTTTCAGAATTGTATTTTCAGTTTTCTCTAGGGGGAAAAGTGTAAAACTGGGCCTTCTAGAAACATGGGTAGGTGGGATATTTATCCCCTGCTATCCGAACAAAATAGCTGATTGAAACAAAAATTTACATAGCTTTTTCCACAAAGATCAAAAAAATTCTCATGGTTTTGGAGGCTTGACGGTGAACAGGAGATCGAGAGGAGTTTCGGACTAGCTACAGGTGTTTCGGCAAGAACTATTCAGCGTCCAGGAGAATAAATTTCCAACGACTGTTCTTGTGAGTTCTTCATTGATTTTTCTGCAAAATCTTGATGATCTGATCTGTTTTCTTTTGTTATTACAACTGGATATGATTGATATACTTGTTGATTAGTTTTGGTTCTTGAATTAGTTCAGTTTCCACACGTTTACATCTTTTGGATCCTGAAAATATGTGATCAAAAGTTTATCAGCAATTTCTCTGTTTAGTTATGAATTCATCTGATGGTCTGGTTGTGTGGAGTTAAAATCTGAGCATGACTGTTTGATTAGCTGTTAAATTGAAAGTGCAACCAGGTTAGTTCTAGTCTTGTTAGATCATCCTTTCCTCCTGTTTTTGGATCATGCTATGGAGTCTTCTTCTCCTGTTTCAGAACTGATTTGATTATGTTGAATGTGTGTTAGTCTGAGATGATCTTTTGGTTTTTACTATGTATAAGGGCTCATGTTATGTGTTCAACATTTTGAACCGATGGGCAATGATCTGCTTCAAGTGTATTTTCTCAATTCATCCCTGCTCAAGTAATCTGCCTTGAAGTTGTTTAGAATAATATGTTTTGTTAGTTGTGTCTGTTCTAGTTTATTCTGAATTAGTGTCATACTCATTTGGATGATTGTATCACTGAGTTAACTTTCATGAAAGTTTCAGGCACAACCAGTTAGTATTCTGTTCTGTTTTCAAAACAATTCTGAATCATTTCTTCAGATGATTGAAATCTGTATAAATTTCTGCAATCAAATTACGCAAAGTTTTTTCATTACTGTTATACAAATTCATATCTGGATGTAGTTGAGTGTTGTTTGATATCTAGTGTAATTTTATTGGTATTTGTTTTGATACTGGTTACAATACATTCAGTTTTGGTTGTTTAAACTACTTGAGTACTAGGCTAGTGTACTCTGGAGCAGTTTAGTACTGATTTTTCAGAGCTTGAGTTGAGATTCAAACTTTGTTCTGTTTAGCATTTCAAATCTAATTGCTTGAGATGTATATTGTGAAGTGAATTTTCTGTTCTAAATCCGTAAGTGCTGATGTTTATCGGTTTCAGTACAGTACTACCGTGTTGAGTGCTCTACAGGTTTTCCGAAATTGATGTACAGTATATTGAAAATCCTGAATCCAACAAGTTTGACAAGTTCTGATTAGTGAGCACAAGTTCTGTTTAGTGAGTGCTGAATTCAAACTTATACTGAATTTGAAGTATACAATTAGATTCAAAACATGAATGCTGAACTTAGTTGAAAGTCACTTTTTCTATTCATCGTCGGACAAATTTCAGAAGTATAGGGATTTCATTTGAGTTTCAATTGAAACGAGCTGATTCACTATTACAAAATTGAATTGATCTCTTGTGTGAGTGTTTTGATATTTGTTGATTAAAAATCTTGAAACAAAGTTGTTTGGTGGTTTTCTATATTGTGGAGCTCAATTTTGTACTGATTGGATTAAAACTTGAAATTGAGTGTTTAGAGGTGCATTGGGTGACTTGATTAGGCCATCACATTCGAAAGAAAGTGTTGAGGCGCATCCTATTCACCCCCTCTAGTCGTCATTCTGATCCCACAATTGATATCAGAGCCTGTTAGATCATCAGTTGACCTTAACCGGTTTGTGATCCTTGTGGCGATATAGATAAGAACACCAAGATTCTGATGTTTGATAGTCGAGATTATTTCTATTGGAAGGTGCGCATGGAGGCTTGTTTGCTTAGCCAAGGAAGTGCAATATGGGACATTGTTGCATCCCAGTATGTGATTCCTGACACTCGTACCTCAGAGACTGAGAAGGCACAATATGAATGTAATAGCAAGGCTAGAAACATTCTTTTTATCAGTCTGAGTCACAATGAGTTCGACAGGGTCCAGCACCTTCAGACTGCTCGAGAAATTTGGTCGACCTTGAGTACTTTTCATGAGGGCACATCGCAGATTAAGGCTAGGAGGCAGAGCACATATAATCAAGAATATCAAATGTTCATGCAAGGCCCTGCAAATCTGTTGATGCTTTATTTGCTCGCTTTGATGGAATTGTTAGTAACTTGTGCTCCACTAGGACCCTAGCTTACTCTGATCATGACTGAGCGATCAAACTTCTCTATGCTCTGGATCGTAGCATATGGGAAGTAAAGATCTCGAGCATTGAAGAGTCTACGAGTTTTGATACTTTGATACTTTGACAGGCCATGAACTCTTCAATAAGCTTAAGTACACCGAGATCGACAAGGCATCGTGTTCTGGGATTGGGAACTCTTTGCCATAATCAATGGCACTAGTTTCTAGTTCCGGCAGTGGCACCTCATCTGGAGGTAGCATGTCTGGTGTTTGTGCTTTCTCTGGGGGTTTTTCCTTGTCTTCTTTGGTCTCTATTATAAAGGAACAAGTGGACACATTAGACGATGAAGAGCTTTCTCTCATAGTCAAAAAGTTCACTAGATTCTACAATGATAGGAGAGATCAGAGGAGAGGAGGCTCTCGAGGGTGTTTTGAGTGCGGTGATCTAAATCACATTAAAGCCAATTGTCCAAAACGGAAAGCCAAAAATGAACATGAACAAAAATATCAAAAAAGAGATAAGAATCCGTTTTACAAAGGAAAAAGAGGAAAAGTGGCAAAAATGATGGCTAGAGCTTTCGTGACAGCACTCAGCGACATCGACAACACCTCGAGTGAAGAACCCAGTTCTGATAAAGATGAACTAGGCAAGAATGAAGAGAAGAAGGAAAAGATGAAGGACTTCAACGACCTCTGCTTCATGGCCAATGGCAAGCAAAGCAGCGATGAGGCTGACTCATCTGAGGTTAGTCTATCTCTTGATCAATTACTTGTACAAAACAATGAATTACATGATGCAATTATTTCACCAGATACACTGCTTAAGCTTGCTGCTAAAGAATGAAAAGAACAATAGCTTAAAATTGAATCTCTTTCTACTGAACTTGCTTTGTTGAAGTCTAAATCTGAAATTGTTGAATGTGAGTCATGTCTTGTTCTTATAGATGAACTTGCTCAGTTCCATCTGATTAATGCTCAAAACATTGAAAAACTTGAAAATGTTTAGAAGCAACTCTTGGTGGTGGAGTCTAGTCCTAATGCCATCGATGAATGCTTGAATTGCACTTTACTAATTGAGAGCGTTAGTTTGAGAGATAAGCATATCGATAAGCTTAAGGCTAGATTGAAGAGTGCTGAGTGTTCTAAGGATGTACAGCTGGCTTGTCCCACCTGCATCACACTTAAGGACCAACTCAGCATTGCTAGAGAGCAAGTAGAAAAGCTGAAGTGTGAGAATGATTATCTGCTTTATATGGTAGACAAATGCACTAAGGGGAAAGGGAAAATAGATTTGCTTTTGGATAAAACTAAAATGTGCGCTGATAGGGCAGGATTAGCTCTTGGGTTAGGTTATGAGAGGACTTCATTCAGTACCACGAGACAAACGGTGTTCACTCTACCTACTACCCTTGAGAAACAGAGAGCCCAGTTAGACACACCCCAAAAAGCCAAAAATCCTACCCAACCCAAAAATATAATCATATCTTCACTCAAGACAGACTCCAAGCAAAAACCTAAGAAAACTATGAGGTTCGCACCAGAAACCTATAAACCTACACCAAAAAAAGTTTTCCATTGCACTTATTGTCATCGTGTAGGTCATTTGTTTGGTTTTTGCTATAGACGCATGAAAGATGAACGTCGTGCTCATGCTTTACATTTTCATGATTATTCTTCATTTGATATGCATGACCATGATTATAATACTTATACTGATTATGAGGCTCCTTACAATTATATGAGTGGCTATGCCCATCGTGCTGTATATCGTACCTTGTATGATGATAGACCACGTAGTTGTTTTGGTCCAAATTATTTTAGGAGACCTCATCGGTTTGCAAGGAGACCTCATGTGTAGTATGATTCTCATCACACACAGTCGCCTGCTTTACCTACTTCTCGGGTAGTTCAGCGCTAGATACCTAAGCATCTTATCTCTAAACCCAACACTAAGTACTCGAGATTTTTATTCTCTACTTAGGGGAGTCATGGAAGGCTGGAGGACAAGTGGGTCATTGATTCTGGGTGTTCATGACACATGACCGGGAAGTCTTCATGGTTCTCCATCTTCACCTCAGCCATACGTCGTGAAAGCATCACATTTGGAAACAATCGCAAAAGCAGAGTGAAGGGCAAAGGTATGATCAAAATTAATGAAAATTTCACTCTCAATAATGTTGCTTTGGTTGAGGACTTAGGGTACAATTTGCTTTCTTTTTCACAATTTCTTGATGAGGGTTTTGAGGTTCATTTCAGTCATGATGCCTCTTATGTGCGTGATTCTTCTAGTGTTTTTATTTGCAAAATCTTAAGAGTAGGGAGAATTTTTGGAGCTGATTTCACTGAGTCATTTGGATCTTCTCATTGTCTTTTAGCTGAACAGTCTTCTGAGCATTGGATGTGGCATAGGAGACTAGGGCACATGAGTTTTGATTTTCTTGTGAGATTGAGTGCCCTAGGACTCATCTAAGGATTGTCCGACCTAAAATTTGAAAAGAACCTCATTTGTGCTTCATGTCGTCTTGGTAAAATGGTTGCTGCCTCACATTACCCCATAAACATGGTGATGACTGAGCGACTCGGTGAGCTTTTACATATGGATAGAGTTGGTCCATCCCGGGTTAGCTTTTTAGGTGGCAAATGGTATGTGCTTGTTGTGGTTGACGACTATTCTCGTTACTCTTGGGTTTTCTTTCTCGTAAGCAAGGATGAAGTGTTCATACACTTTTGGAGCTTAGCGTTGAGGCTATTCAATGAACTCCTTGGTGCAATGAAGGCTCTTCGTAGCGATAACGGCACCGAGTTCAAAAATAGTGTTGGGGGAAAATATTTCATCCTCAGGGTTATTGCAGTAACAGGACAAAGACAGGCGATTGATTCAACAGTTTCCAGACTGCAACTTCGGAGATGCGTTGAGTCAAGCTCGAAGTATGAAAACTGACCCTGGTTCGGAGTATATCTTCGAACATGGACTCTTCTAAGATCTTTTCTACCAGCTAAGATGGAAGACTTATCTTCTTTCTCATTAGATTAGTCTTTTACCATTTTAGCCCTATTAAGGGTACCGAATAGTTTCCACTATGTCGGTTGTAATAGAGGGGTAAAAAGGTCTTTTTCTTTAATGTTTGGGCCTATAAATACCCCCCATTTTACCCTGTAATACGGACTGAATACAAGTTATTCAATACACACTTTCGAACTATTCTAAGCTATTATCCTTTCGGAGGCTTAGAACAGTTTGCTTCGCAAACACTTCGTTTGTTAGTTTCTATTATTCAGAAACCTGTTAGCGTAATCTTTTACGCCAACAGTTGGCGCCGTCCGTGGGGAACCTAGTCCAAAAAACTTCATTCTCTACCAACTCTTTACACCATGCCTCTGAAGCGGAGCGCCTCTGGTAAACCTGTTCGGAGGTCCCCTCGGACCTCCGGAGTGATATTTCCAGACACAGTTGAGGTCGGAGGACCTTCGACATTTCCTCCACCTCAAACCCCGGAAGGAACATCCCTTCCCCGAGTACACGGAGATCCTCCGTCAACTCCATCCATACTTCGGCCCGGCGGAGTTCCTCCACCTCAGTTTCCACTCCATACTAATCATTATAGCTCTCGAGACCCGGAAGGTCCTTCCGGAGGAAATGAAGATAGACTTGGTGATATGGCTGTGCAGATGGCCAGTCTCCAAGCCGAAGTAGGGAGATGGCGGCAAGAAGCCGCAAATAGGCTTCACTCTCAAGCCAACCCGGTTATTCCCGAAGTGCCTGAAGACGAAGAACGTATCTTTCCAGAAGCCCTAGAGAATGCCTCCTTCGATGATGAATCTCCGCTGCATCCTGAGCTGCAAAAAGTTCGCTTCGATCCGAAGTTTAAGACTTCAAAGCTTTGCAAGTATGCCGGAGATGAAGATCCTGGGGAATTTGTCCGTTCTTATGCCCTAGCAATTGAAGCTAGTAGAGGAGTTCGGGACACCATGGCAAAATGCTTTCCCTTAGCTCTTCAAGGGGTGGCATTGCGATGGTTCTGGTCTTTAAAACCAGGATCAATCAGTACATGGGGGCAGCTAAAGAAGAAGTTCGTAAGCAACTTCCAAGGTACCTTCGTACCTCCAATGTCGACGGGAAGCCTTTTCCAGGTGAAGCAGCTCCCTGGAGAGACATTGAGACAATACTTCAAGCGCTTCGCTCATACGAAGTTGCAAATACGAGGGTTGTCTACATCTTCAGTAGTGGATGCAGCTCGAGAGGGAGTCACTCATCCAGGGCTACTTGATAAACTCCATCAGAAAAGCATATCTTCGGTTTCTCAATTAATGGCCTATTTTGAAGTGTATGCGAGGTCGGAAGAAGGCTGGCTTCGAAGAACTGCAGCTACTCCGTCCATACTGCAGGAAGTCAAGGTGGAAGTAAAAACTTCGGCACAGCCGCAAGAACCAGTCTTCGAAGTTCAGCATGATAGGAGAAGGGGGCAAAAGCATCCTCGTTCAGAAGTTCTGAACATTGCACCCCCGACAAAGTTCGTTCAAAGAGCTCCACAACCTTCGGGAAACAAGGCCAGCGGCTGGAGGCCGCCAGGGAAACTGGCTGGCAAGGGCCAGCCCCTTTTCTGTTGTATTCATGGTGAAACCCGAAGCCATGCAACTAATACTTGCAAGGCTATACTTGCTCTGAGAGGAGAATATCTAGAAAGAACTTCGGGTCGAGGTACTACTGACCGAGTTCCAGCTGAAGCGCGCCCAGAGCCTGTCCAGGCTGTGACGCGGATAGAAAACTTCGAAGCCGCAAGACGCCCTCCGGTGGCCAATGTTATGCCACCTCTGAAACAAGAAGAAGGGCAAGACCGAGGAAAAAGAATAGTCCTCCCCATCTCCGGAGGAGGTACTCTCAGAAGCATGTCTAAAAGGCAGAGAAGAGAGTATGTCAGAGAAGTGGGTCACATTGGAACTACGTCATCTGCAGCTGCTATGCCGGAATGGTCCCATGTGCCAATATCTTTTTCTGCAGAGGATGCAGCTGGCATTAAATTTCCGCATGCAGACCCACTTATTATTACTGCTGACATTGCGGGAACTGAGGTTCGAAGATTGTTAATTGATGGAGGCAGTTCGACGGACATTATTTTTGTTCAAGCCTTCGATCAATTGTGCATCTCCAGAAAGCACCTTCTTCCAGCGGCTCGTCCCTTGCAAGGCTTCGCAGGACCTCCGCTTGATGCACTTGGCCAAATTGGCCTGGAAGTCACCTTCGGAGAAGGATTGCTAGCCAGGACAGAGGAAGTGGTCTTCGACGTTGTAGATGCTCCATATGCTTACAACGTCATCTTCGGAGGAGGCATGTTAAATCAGTTCGGAGCTGTGGCGCACCATAATTACTTATGCATGAAGATGCCCACGCAAGCAGGAGTACTCACTATCTTCGGAGATCAAGCTATCGCCCGAAGAGCGGAGTATGGTTACGGCCCTCCTCTTGATCCAAGACAAGTAAATAACATGCAAGATAATCAAGAAAATTTTTTAGACACTTCCGAATCTTCGAAGAAATCCTTCCCAAGACCAAGTCCTGAAGGAGAGATAGCAACGAAGATTATTGTTAAAGATGGTAAAGAATATGCATTTCAATTTGGTAAAGATTTATCTCCAGAAGTTGCCATCTCCTTGGAAAAAGTAGTTGAGGAGAACTTAGATGTCTTCGCTTGGTCTGACGAAGATATCACCGGAGTCAGTCGGGATATTATCGAGCATAGTTTACTTGTAAACCCGAAGGCCCGACCTATTCGGCAAGGACTCCAAAAAATGTCTGCAGAAAGAGCTGCTCTTGCCAAGGACAAAGTTGAAAAGTTGTTGAAGGCTGGGATTATCAGAGAAGTGGCTCACACAGAATGGTTAGCCAATCCAGTCTTCGTCAGGAAGAAATCCTCTGGGAAGTGGCGCATGTGCATTGATTTCACATCTTTGAATAAAGCATGCCCTCGTGACCCCTACCCCATGCCCCGAATTGATCAACTGGTCGACTCCACTGCAGGTTCGGAGTTATTGAGCTTCCTTGACGCGTATTCCGGTTACCATCAAATATGGTTGAAACGCGAAGATGAGATCAAGACAAGCTTCGTAACTCCCTCGGGAGTCTTCTGTTATGTAAGAATGCCTTTTGGCTTAAGAAATGCAGGGGCTACTTTTTAGAGGTTAGTTGCTAAGGCTCTAGGTCATCAATTAGGTCGCAATGTGGAGGCCTACATGGATGATATTGTAATAAAGAGTGCTTTAGAGCACCAACATAGCCTAGACTTAGCAGAAACTTTTAATAGCCTTCGGGCATGTGGGATCCGCCTTAACCCCGAGAAATGTATCTTCGGAGCTAAGGCTGGAAAGTTGTTAGGGTATTTAGTTTCAAGCAGAGGGATTGAAGCTAGCCCTACCCAAATAACTGTGTTATAAAAGATGGCTCCTCCAGAAAATTTGAAGCAAGTGCAAAAGCTAACTGGTCGTCTGGCAGCACTTACAGGTTTTTGGCAAGGTCTGCGGAGAGAAGCTTGCCCATATTTAAAGCGTTGAAAGGGTCCGAAGATTTGCATGGACACCGGAGTGTCAGAAAAGCTTCGAAGATATTAAAGAGTATGTCAGCAATCTTGCTACACTCACGGTGCCTACTGCGGATGAAACCTTACTGCTTTACCTTGCAGCTACAGGCTCTGCTGTCAGCGCAGTCCTTGTCAGGGAATTGGATTGCAGTGGGAAGTTGGTACAAAATCCAATTTATTTTGTGTCCGAAGAATTATCAGGAGCGAAGACAAGGTATTTCGAGCTTGAGAAGTTCGTTTATGCTCTGATAATGGCTTCAAGGAAGATAAGACATTATTTTTTGGCTCATAATGTAATTGTACCAACTTCGTATCCTTTGGGAGATATGCTCCGAAGTAAAGATTCCACTGGAAGAATTGGAAAGTGGGCAGTTGAGCTAGCACCCTTCGGCATATCCTTTCTGGCAAGGGCAGCAATCAAATCGCAAGTCTTGGCATACTTCGTAGCAGAATGGACTCCACCTGCAGCGTGGACTTCGGAGAAGTCAAGCGAAGGAATCTGGACTGTTTATTCTGATGGAGCTTTCCAAGCATCCGGAGCAGGTGTTGGAGCAGTCTTAATTTCACCTTCGGGGCAGAGAGCAATGTACTCCGCAAGACTCAACTTTAAGTCTACCAATAATATAGCGGAGTATGAAGGGATTTTATTGGGACTCCGAAAAGCACGTGCTCTAGGGGCTACAAAGTTGTTATAAAGACAGATTCTCAAATAGTAGCAGGGCATGTAGATAAAAGTTTTCAAGTTCGGCATCCCCAGCTTGCAAAGTACTTAGAAGAAATCCGCAAGATTGAAGCACAATTCAAGGGTATTTCCATTCGGAGTATACCAAGAGCAGAAAATGTGCAAGTGGACATCTTAGCAAAAGCTGCAGCCGGAGTTGTGGATATTCCAGAAGAAGCTTTTTATTAGGAGCTCAGTACACCTTCGGTGCCACAAATTCCCTCCGCAGAGATTCTTTGTATTCCAAGTACAGATTGGAAAAATTCAATCATGGAATTTTTACAAGGGGGGACAAATTTGCCTGAAGAACCACAGCTTTCAAGATTGAAACTCAGAGCCAGAAATTATCAAATAATCAACGGTATTTTATACAAGGCCGAAATATGTTCTCCTTTAATCCGATGTATATCTCAAGCCGAAGGTCAAGAAATACTTCGAGAAATCCATGAAGGACTTTGCGGTAGCCATTTGGCCCCTCGAGCTTTAGCAGGAAAAACACTTCGCCAAGGGCTTTATTGGCCTACAATAACAGCTGATGCGGAGAGCTTGGTTCACACTTGCCAAGGTTGTCAGTGGATGGGTCGACGGAGTCTTCGCCCACCAACAGCTCTTCAAGTCATTGCTCCGGTATGGCCCATGGCCAGATGGGGCATGGATCTAATTGGCCCCTTTCCAGTAGCTAAGGGAAATTAAAGTTCGCAGTGGTAGCTATTGAATATTTTCTAATTGTGTAGAAGCAGAACCCTTAACAGCTATTACTTCGAACAATGTACAGAAATTCTTTTGGAAAAGTATCATTTGCCGGTTCGGAGTGCCTAGACAACTCACAGTTGATAATGGAACACAGTTCGATGCAGAACCTTTCAGAAAGTTCTGCGAAGATCTAGGCATCCAGTTTTGTTTTGCTGCAGTGAGGCATCCTCAGTCTAATGGAGCTGTAGAAAGAGCCAATGGAAATATTCTATCAGGGCTAAAACGAGGAATAGTAGGATTGGCAAAAGGACTGTGGACCGAAGAACTCCCGAAGATTTTGTGGTCCATTCGGACTACGCAAACAAGGTCCACAGGTTTCACTCCATTCAGATTGCTATTCGGAGATGAAGCTATGACTCCAACAGAGCTTAAAGGAGGATCACTTCGCAGCACCGAACTAGAGATTGAAGGAGAAAGACAAGCTTCGCTAGATTTAACAGAGGAGACAAGACTTCGAGCTGTGGCTAATCTATCAAATATCATCAGCAGACGAAGGCTTGGTTTGACCCGAAGGTTAAGATCAATGAGCTTAGACCGGGTCATCTCGTTCTACGAAGCATCATAGCGCCAGGCAAATTAGGAAATAAATGGGAAGGTCCATACCTAATTGTTCGTTCAGGACGTCCTGGCTCTTTTAAACTAGCTAATTTAGAAGGTGAAGAGTTAGCACATACTTGGCATGCGGAGCACCTAAAGCGATACTTCGCATAGGAGCTCCTTGTAAATCATTTGTAATCATCTTCTGAATTAATAAAGCATATGGTCCAGATAGTGCCTTCCCCTCATAAACTTCCAGCTTCCGAGTGGACGCACTGGAACCGCGTGGTTGACCGAGAGGGAAGTGTCATGAAGCTGAGTCATATTTTCGGACTTTGAACCATTGGTTCGAAGTTTCCGACGTGGGGGCTGACATAATCCGGAGTCCAAGCCACCGGCTTGTAGGCATCTGTAAAAGAGCCCAAAACCACATCATACGGAGTCCAAGCCATCGGCTGGTAGACATCCATAAAAAGAGTCGAAGGTGACCAAAATATGCGGAGCCCAAGCCACTGGCTTGTAGGTATCCGTAAAAGAGTCCAAAGAGACCACTGTGAATTCCGAACCATTGGTTTGACAGAAATTCGCAAAAAGAGCCGAAGGAGGCAAAACAAAACAGAGTTTGAGCCATGAGCTTCGAATGTCTGTTAAGAAAGTCCAAAGTGACTATTGTTTAAGACACCGAACTGTCCAGGAAGTTATCTCAAGTGATTTCTTTCAAAAAACAGAAGGTACTAAGTTGCCATTCTTCAGACTACAATAGTCGAAGACATTTTATAAGATTTTAAAAGATCTTTAAGTTGCAGAGGGGCTCCGAACCCCCAAATTGTACTCCAAAGTTTTTCTTTGTGCCTAACCATCTTTGAATACAGTTCGAAGTTTCTTACACCCAAAGAGGGGCTC
>JAAALK010000085.1:37067454-37179700 GCA_019279435.1 Zizania palustris | reverse complement strand
ACTCACGGGAACTCTATAGAAATCCCTGTATTTAAGTGTCAGTGGGTGAGACATCCAGAAGGTGTGGAGGTGGATGATTACGGGTTTACGATAGTTGACCTTAATAAGGTGGCTTATAAAGATGACCCTTGGATACTCGCTCAATCCGTGGCACAAGTATTTTACATACTTGATCCTAAAGATGAGAAAAAATACATCGTTGCTCCAGGAAAACAAAGAATTGTTGGAGTTGATGGAGTCGAAGACGAAGAAGAATACAATCAGTTTGATGAGGTGCCGTTTTTTCGTTGACATATCAAGGATCAATGTGGTTGAAGCAAAACTGTCATTTGGCAGTGTGATTCCTTATCTACGCACCAATGGCGATGGAAAATTAGTTCAAGGCTAGATCATTTATGTTTAGTTGTAAAATCAATTATGTCATTTATTATTAAAACATTTT
This sequence comes from Zizania palustris, assembly GCA_019279435.1. Taxonomy (NCBI): domain Eukaryota; kingdom Viridiplantae; phylum Streptophyta; class Magnoliopsida; order Poales; family Poaceae; genus Zizania; species Zizania palustris. The sequence goes on along the minus strand of JAAALK010000085.1, from coordinate 37,179,258 downwards.
CAAGATCAAATGAGGATTGAGTGTTGTGAATTATTTCATGTCTTGTAGTTCAAATTGAACTTTTTTTGACTTTGATCATAAAAACATACTTAATGAAATAAAAACAGTACACTAATTAAGGGAGAAAAAGTAAAGTGAGGCATAAAAATACATATTTTCTAATTTGATAAGTTATGATGTATTTTTATTGTTAAAAAACAAGTTCAACTAGAATTTAATTATGAATAAAAAAGTCATGAAAAATTAGAATAGAAATGTAAAAAAAAAATGTTTGGATGCTAGCAGCAAGATTCGAACCTCAAACCGCCTGCAGGCAGCAAGGTTCGAACCTCGAACCGCATGGCACCAAGCAACCCCCGCACCACTGCGCTACTAAGTCTTTCTCGACTTGAGTGGCAACGTATGCTAGATAACCCCACCAGCGTCGGATTAGTAGTGGCGGGCAGGATGACGTCACCAGCCGCCACCGTTATCCTTTTAGTAGTGGCGGGCATGCTGACGTCAGCATATGCCCGCCACTACTAAGACACCTATATATACTTTCCACTCCCGCCGTCCGAAAACCTAGTTTCATTTTCTAAACCCTAAACTCGCCCCCCTCCTCCCGTCGCCGCCGTCGACGTCCCGGAGCACGTCGCCGCTGCCCTCCGCCCGTCGCCGCCTTCCTCGGAGCCCGTCGGCGCCGCCCGTCGTCGCCGCCATCCAGTCGATCAGTAAATATTTATTAACCTACTTCTTTATTTGGTCTTATTTTATTCGAGCTTAGGGTTAAAATGATGGAGGATTGTTATATTAATTTATGCGTGGTAATATAATTTAGTATAATATTACTAGTAGAATGCACTATAACAATAATGTTTTTTAATCTACTGTAAAAAATTTCTGAGAAAAAAATTTCCACTATAACAATAATTTTTTTTAATGTACTATAAAAAATATCTGAGAAAACAAATTTCCACTATAACAATAATGTTTTTTAATGTACTATAATATTACTAGCTTAGGGTTTTTTAATGTTATAATATCAATGTGACAAAAAAATGCAGATGGCTCCTCCTAAGATTGAACCAACAAACAGTCGATCCTCAGACTCTACATCAAGTGGCGTGTGTGAGGTTTGCAAATGCGGTAAACATAAGGTACATGATGGTATAGTTTGCAGTTGTTTGGCGAAGAAAGTGATTCTCATAATGGACTCCGACTCGGAGGACGACTCGCGATCGCCGCAACCAGATAGGGTAAGTGTTGTGCTACGGAAGAATGATGAGACAACCGGTGGTAGAGGGAAACATGCCGAGGCTAGCGGTGGAAAAGGGAAGCATGTAGAGCAATGCGGCAGCAAGAGGATGAAGGAGGCAAGATCCTCTTTTTATGCAAATTTTATATTTTTATCATCCAATTCAATCATTGATAATAAGTTGTTCTCACTATCGTCGCCGCGTGTATTTTCTTGTTCAGGAACATGGAGAGAAGTTTAGACTGCCTGATGATGCCGAGTTGGTTGAGGATTGGCAAGTTGAGGCTTTTAATCTGTTTAACCAGAAATAGGTTGGGTTTGTGCCGAGGAAGAAGAAGAAGCTCCAAACCATATCTTTCCTTTGGGTTTGACCAGTAGTGCGTTTCGATGTGTAAGCTGGTTTCCCCAGCCTGGACTTGTGTTTGTTTACTTGCTTTCAAATAAACATGATGTGTCAAAAGCGAGCCCCCGCACCACCGCGCTACAAAAGTCTCGATCATATCGTAACAACATGTAATAAAAACACACTTAATAATAAAAACAGTAAACTAAGGGAGAAAAATACCAATTTTTGCAATTAGAATATTGGTGTTGTATTTTTATTGTACAAAAAGTTTCAATTTCAAAGGAAGAATAAACTATAGATAAGTTATGATGTATTTTTATTGTACATGTTTATTAATGAAATAAAAAAAGTAAAGTGAGGCATAAAAATACATATTTTCTAATTTGATAAGTTATGATGTATTTTTATTGTTAAAAAAACAAGTTCAAACTAGAATTTAATTATGAATAAAAAAGTCATGAAAATTAGAATAGAAATGTAAAAAAAAAATGTTTGGATGCTAGCAGCAAGGTTCGAACCTCAAACCGCCTGCAGGCAGCAAGGTTCGAACCTCGAACCGCATGGCACCAAAGCAACCCCCGCACCACTGCGCTACTAAGTCTTTCTCGACTTGAGTGGCAACGTATGCTAGATAACCCCACCAGCGTCGGATTAGTAGTGGCGGGCAGGATGACGTCACCAGCCGCCACCGTTATCCTTTTAGTAGTGGCGGGCATGCTGACGTCAGCATATGCCCGCCACTACTATACTTTTTTCCACCCGCCCAGACTAAACCCTAGTAGTGGCGGTCGGTGACGTCAGCGGCCCGCCACTACTATGTCTTTGCTCGCCACTACTACGATAAATATCAGTGGCGGGCAAGATGACATCAGCGTGTGCCCGCCACTGCTAATCCACCTATATAAAAGTTTCGCTCCCGCGTCTAAAACCCTAAGCCCTAATCTTCTCCTGCCAGTTATACTACCGCTCCTAGTGCCCGCGCCGCCACCATTGGAGCCCGTCGTTGTCGTCCCCGAAGCCCGTCGCCGCCATCTCGGAGCCGTTGGTGTCCCCGGACCCCTCACCGCCACCTCGGAGCCATCGCTGCCATCCCCGTCCTTGACGCACGCCGCCATCCCCGTCCCGGAGCCCGCGCCGCCACCCTCGGAACCCGTTGCCGTCGTCGCCCCGAACTCCGCCGGAGCCCACGTCGCTGTCGCCAGAGCCCGCGCCGCCGTCCCCGTCCCCGTCCCCGTCCCTCTGCAATCAGTCTGGTTAGATTCTCATTTAATTTTATATAGTCTCTTGAGTATATATCTGAGATGATAGTGGCAGTGGCAGTGCACGCATGGCCTGTGTTCTGCTGGCCCGAGCCGCAGTGAAAGAAATCCCTAGCTGTGATTCTGTGAAAGAAAACCCTAGCTCAGTGATTCTAATGTTTTCTCTGTGAGAAAATGTTTTCTATGTGATTATGCTTGATCTGGTTGCCATGCTTGTTATTTGTTGTGCTATATAGGTAGCTAGAACATTTGTGTTGTTAAAGATAAATGGAATAGTTGTTGCTGCTTTGCTAATTATGGATATAGATTATGGAATAGTTATATTACTGAAATTATTACCAATATTGTGATGAACATCATATATTAGTAATAATGTTAGCACAAAATCTGTGAAGTGAGTATGGCATCGCCTCGCCGCACGCCATACTCGCCTAAAAGGTGTGAAGGTGGTCCGGCGCCTCGCCTCGCCGCGCCGCCATAACAACTATGGATCAAATAACTCATAACTTATTTCTTTTATATTATCTAAGCAAAATTATTATAATATCCATTTGTAAGCTCAATTATAATAATTTTAAGTTGAAAGAAACACATTCTTCACAAAGCGTGCTGTCCATTGCAGTGCTATTTCAAAAAGCCAAACCAAGATCACCTACTCATCTTGCTAAAGTTGGATTAATTTTCGCTCCCGCCGTCCGAAAACCTAGTTTCATTTCTAACTCTCGCGCCGTCGTCCGCCAGTTGCCGCCACTCCCGGAGCCCGCGACACCCTCAAAGCCCATCGCCGTCGTCGCCGAAGCCCGTCGCCGCCGAACTCCACTTTTTTAGAATAACTTTTAGAGGCCTATGATGCAAATAATAATTGAGTTATCTCTTGTATGTCATCAAGCCGTGCGACACATCCATTCCTATCAACAACTTCTTCTTTCTCGTGTTGCTGACAGGGAATGGATGTGCTCACGGTTCCATGGCAGCCATGAACATTTTGAAAAGCTACACAAAATATGCTGAGGCCTAAACAACACTGTGACCAGTTTACTACCGCTATTATTTCTAAGGCTACTATATACTAATCCTCAAGTTCATGCATCTGGCTGAAGGCCAACATTAGATTCTGCAATTCTTTTTAGGGGCCTATGATGCAAATTGTTATTGAGTTATCTCATGTATGTCATCAAGCCGTGTGACACATCCATTCCTATCAACAACTTCTTTCTCGTGTTGCTGACAGGGAATGGATGTGTTCATGGTTCCATGGCAGACATGAACATTTTGAAAAGCTACACAAAATATGCTGAGGCCTCAACAACATTGTGTTCAGTTTACTACTGCTATTATTTCTAAGGCTACTATATACTAATCCTCAAGTTCATGCATCCGGTTGAAGACCAACATTAGATTCTGCAATTCCTTTTAGAGGCCTATGATGCAAATTGTTATTTAGTTATCTCATGTATGTCATCAAACCATGGGACACATCCATTCCTATCAACAACTTCTTTCTCGTGTTGCTGACAGGGAATGGATGTGCTCATGGTTCCATGGCAGCCATGAACATTTTGAAAAGCTACACAAAATATGCTGAGGCCTAAACAACACTGTGACTAGTTTACTACCGCTATTATTTCTAAGGCTACTATATACTAATCCTCAAGTTCATGCATCTGGCTGAAGGCCAACATTAGATTCTGCAATTCCTTTTAGGGGCCTATGATGCAAATTGTTATTGAGTTATCTCATGTATGTCATCAAACCATGTGACACGTCCATTCCTATCAACAACTTCTTTCTCGTGTTGCTGACAGGGAATGGGCGTGAACATGGTTCCATGGCAGACATGAACATTTTGAAAAACAACACAAAATATGCTGAGGCCTCAACAACACTAGAGAGAGAAAACAACACAACATCCTAACTTTAGGATTAATATGACATCAGACCTTTTTTGCATAACCAAAATTCTGATACATTAGCATCTTCATATGAATAGTTTATCTATGGCGGAAGAAGGACGTTCCATCGAGGAGCTCATCTACGAGTCTCCCGCAAAAACAAATAAAGAGGGTTCATCTGAAGGATCCTCCGATAGCGAATCTTCGTACCACTCTCCGGAGAATGAACATCCAATGGAGCCTAGGAAGAAGAGAACGAGAGAAGACGCCGATGAGGATTACATTCCTGAAGCTCAAGCGGAGGTAATTATTACGTTAGTAACAAGTCAGAGCAGCTTCTAACCGAGGATTACATTCCTGAAGCTCACATTGTCTATCATCGTAGGATCGTCCAAAGCGAGGAAGCAAGCGTCGATTATTCCAAGTCGAGAAAAGAACAACTATTGTCCCAGCTATTGAGTCAGCTGAGCGAACAGATGTTGAGCCCGCTGCCACAACATCGTCTGCAAATGCGAAGAGGAGAGGGAAACGGGAGAAGAACAAGCTACATACAGCTATCTATGAGGTTGAAGAAGTGCATGTTGATGGGGCTCCAAAGAAGCCAAAAGAAATCACTGCGAAGTGGCGTAACGACTGTGGATGTCTCGCCAGGGAGCGATGTAAGATAGTTTGGAAAAATTGGAAGACTGTCCCTGAAGCTACAAAGAACGAATTGTGGCAGCATATAAAAGCGCATTATAAATTCCCGGAAGACCGCTTAGAAGACGCTAAAGCTGCCACATTGAAGACTATCGGGAAGGCTCTCCGTACATTTAGGACTAAACTGAACACACAATACCTTCAGAAAGATGAGTCGCCACTCAACGACTACGGCTTTATAACGCCAAATGAATGGAATGAATTTAAAATGCAGCATTGCTCCGAAGAAGCCAAACAAGAGAGCATAATGTTCAAAGAACTTAATAAGAAGAATAAGTTCCCCCATAAACTTGGGCCAGGTGGATATAAGGCTAAGGAGGATGAGTGGAGTAAAAAGGAGGAGGAGGACCGTGCGGCTGGGTTACCTGAACAGTTTTCAGGTGCTGATCAGCGCACTAAGAGATGGCTCCTAGGTCGAGCTAAAAAAACACCCGAGGGCCAATATATGCTCTCCGACTCACGGACTAGTGAAGTATTCCAGAAAGCACAGGAAATCGCTGAGTTGGAGAAGACTGGAAAGTTCAAGCCCGAGGGATGTAATGACCAGCTTACATCTGCTCTCGGAAACGAGGAACATCGAGGGCGCACCCGAGGTGTCTCTTCTATAGCACCCTGGAAAAATACTTTCAAGAAACAGGAGGGTGCCACATACAAGAAGCGTCAAGCACGCACAGACGACGCCGCAGAGCGCCGTGCAGAGTGGGAGCGACACTTTTTTGAATTTATTAACGAGAATCCAAACATAATGCAGGCTGCAGCTGGACAAATAATTGTGCCAGAGGTACGACTCGACGTACCAAGCAGTGTTGGCTCAGTACAAGACAAATTTCCTGTAAATTATATTAAAGAGGACACACCCTGCAGCCTGCATGTACCGATAGGGCGCAAAGGGCATTCCCAAGAGGCTGCACGAGGCATTGCTATGCCTGGGGATTTATTTCACAATCGGCCTATTCCTGCTGACTATACCAAGGTTCAGGTCAATGAGATCACCAACGACAGATTTATTAATGACCCCTTGGATCTTCCAATGCCTGATGAGGGGATTGAGACAATCGGAGATGCTCTAAATAACTTTGTCCTATGGGCGAGCCGAGATATCAAATTACTGCAGACAAGTTCTCAGAGTAAATCACCTATTGTCTCATCACAATCCCCCGCATATCTTTCATCTCAGGATGTGCAAAATATAGGATCATTATCACCTGTTGATGAGCGTGAAATAGAGGAAAAGGCAGAGGAAGAGCCAGTGCCCAATAAAGTGGCAGAAGTGATAGAATCGAAAGTGACTTCTGATCCTCAAGTGACAAAGCTAGTGCCAGTGCTTGAGCCCACTGATGAGCCCAACACAAATGTGCCAGAGCCAGATCAAATGCCAGTGCTAGTTCCGACTGAGCCTCAAGTGCCAGTTCCGGCTGATCCTCAAGTGCCAGTGCTAGTTGCTGCCGAGCCTGAAAAACAAGATGCATGCCCAAAGCCAGCAATCCACAAGATAACTGTTCAAGCTGGGCAGTGTTCTGCGCTGAAATCTGAAATGCATAAATTTTTTAATACTTTGGGGCAAACACGTTCTATGCCCGAAGCGGCTCCCATAAAGGCTCCAGTACAAAAGCATGCGGGCTCACTTTCTGTTGATAAGAGGACCTACGGAGACGAGGATTATATCGAATACGAACCAGGCAAACCATTATTACCCCAAGGAGTACTTAATTGTATGCCTTGGACGATGAAAACATTTCATGACTGGTACCTCGAAGCGTCTTCGTTAGGTGTAACACAAATAGAACTGACGGTTCCACAAGAAATATTCAACTGCCCAGAGTTTAAGCTTGCACTATTTTTCGACGACTTCCATCGGATGTTTCGTCTGAAGCGAACCGACATCACAAGCATGATGCTCTGGTGCATGTAAGTACTTTATACTTTGTCAATACAAAGAAAAAATAAATAATGTCTTATATTGACTATTGTTTTATAACATATGCAGTTGTAATTCACGCGGTGACGAGTCTAAATTGTATGGGTACCTAAACCCGTCATTAATAAGCCAAAGTGCGCTGAACCCGACACTAAACCAGAATGATAGCAAGTACTGGACTGCGGGTAAGAAAAAATTTCAAAGAAAGATGTTCAATAAAGACGAAGACAAACTTAAGAAGAACAAAAGGAGTTGTGCCGCGTTGTATATTGCGCGGTGCATGTATCAATGGAAGGACAGAGAAATTATATGTGGGGCATATAACTTTAAGTAAGTATACCCACTATATCCACTTAAACACGTTTTATCGATTATGAAACTAACATAATCATATATTACTTCTTTCGATAGTGATCATTGGATTGCACTTCTGATATACCCAAAAAGCTCAAGGGTTTATGTGCTCGACTCGCTCGACAAACCCAAAAAAGAATATCAAGATATATTAAATGTTATTCAGAGTGCACATAGATACTACGTGGAAAAGTTAGGTGGCCCACATGATCCACAGAGGCCGAAAGAAATGCTTATCAGAACCAACTTTCCGGTAATATTATATTTTTAAATTTGTTAATTCAATTGATAAAGCCAAACTATATATCGTTCTAACTTTGTCTATTTTGAAGTGTCACAAACAATCTCTTGGTTCCGTGCATTGTGGCTACTATACTTGTGATTTCTTGAGCAATAACTTAGGAAAGTTTGGGCGGACAGTATCTGAGGATACTAAAGAAGTAAGTTGATTTCTTGTGTGTTAATCTAATATAACTTGCAGCGTATGTACTTATATTTTACGTATGCAGGCGTCAGGTCCATCAACCGTTGCCGAGAAGAGCCAACTCTCTGAATCACAAATGTACGAAATCGTATCAAGGATGTGCCGCTTCACGATGCATGAGATTCTTCATGAGCTTGGACGATTTTTCGATCCTGAGAGTGAAGTGGCCAAGCATCCAACTTTGTATGATTGGGCCGGAAGAATGAAAAGGCGAACCAATTAAGATATGAGTTAGCCTTCCAAGAAAACATAAACCGCATGAGCATGTATTTGTGAAACAATGAATTGTGTTGATGGTTGGTTATTGCGAAACAAAAACCGGAAGAATGTAAACATTGTGAATTTTTGAAAATTGATGAGATTGATGGTTGTTGTGTTGATGTGTTGTTGTTGTGGATGTGTATGTGGATATGTGGATGTTTTGCTGCTGTGTATGTGGATATGTGGATGTTTTGCTGCTGTGTATGTGGATGGCTGTGTGAAGCATATAATTTCTGTGTTTTGGTTTGTGGGATCACAGCATTCTGTGTTATGGCTTATACACAGCAGTGGCGGGCAGATGAGGTAGCTTGCCCGTTACTGCTGTTGACACAGTGGTGGCGGGCGTGCTGACATCATCTGCCCGCCACTGCCGTTATCAATAGCAGTGGCGGGCAGATGAGGTCAGCGCGCCCGCCACTGCTGTTGACATAGTGGTGGCGGGCGTGCTGACATCATCTGCCCGCCACTGCTATTGATAACGGCAGTGGCGGGCAGATGATGTCAGCACGCCCGCCACTGCTGTTAACACAGCGGTGGCGGGCGCTCTGACCGCCACTGCTAACCAGCGATAGCAGTGGCGTTAGAGCAGTGGCGGACTGGATGCCCGCCACTATAGGTCGATTTTGCCCGCCGCTACAGTGTCGCTTTGTAGTAGTGTACACCACCGTCTCCGTTGGTTATCAACCACGCAGGGCACGATTGACCTCGCCACAAAGGCTAGTTCCTGCAAGCGAATCCAAGAACACAAGCAATAATAGGAAGATCACGAGTTGAATGCCAAATCACAGATGAACTATGACAAGGTGAGGTTTCACAAACGCCGTTGTAGCAGCCAATCGGTCCGGTGCAAGAACGGGATCTAAACACCCGAGTGTAGATGCAAACAAAGTAAAACCTAACCCTAATGACGTATGTCATGAGTATATAGGGTGTGGGCAGCCTGTAGGAGGCACACACGACTCGGACTATGGGACAACACGACCTCCAACTCAGTACAAGGTTCAACTCAGCCCAATTCTATTATGCAGGACTGTTTCAGTCACACAGGATGACTCGAGACTCCAAATGAGGTGAAACCAACGCCAAAAGATCCATCTTCTCCTTAGCTTTCCAGAAAGCCCAAGAACGTTCCAATCTGACTTTGTATGAGGAAGTTATGCCCATTTTGGTGCATGGTGGTTGATGTAGTCCGAACCAGCGAATTCTTGACTTCAAATCATCCGTGCGACTCCGTCTTCAACTCCAACTCTCCTATTCCATCTCCCATGTTCCTAAGAAACAAAATATCACTAGTATTCAGTAGCATCCCATCCAAACAAATATTAACATAGTTGCTAAGGAAAGAATTAACCTCGTGGTTCAAGCGACGGGCATGGGCGAGTGTGATTGGTCCTTGTAATTGAATTGTAGGTGGAGGATCCATGTGTGTATCATGTGAAGTGATGGCCTCATCATAACCAAATCTTATGCTCATTTTGTTTATTCTGCTTTTGTTGCTAATTTTGAACAATTAGATGTTAGTCATGCTTTGTCTGATGCGAGTTTGGTCAATGCCATGTATGAGGAACTTGAAAACTTTGATAGAAATCAGGTTTGGGTTCTCGTTGATCCACCCCTAACACTCATTTAATTTGTACAAAATGGATTTTCAAAAAAAAAAAAACAGGGGGATGATGGGGCGATAGTGAGAAACAAAGCTAGGCTAGTGGCTCAAGGGTATACTCAAGTCGAGGGGGTTGATTTTGGAGAAACTTTTGCACCGGTAGCTCGACTTGAGGCCATTAGGATCTTGGTTGCTTTTGCCTCTTCATGCGGCTTTAAAATTTTTCAAATGGATGTGAAAAGCATGTTTCTAAATGATTTCATAGGAGACGACGTTTATGTCAAGCAGCCTCCTAGCTTTGAGGATCCCAAGTACCCCATAGAGTCTTTAAACTTCACAAAGCATTATATGGGCTCAAACAAGCACCAAGGGCCTCGTACGACCGCCTGAGGACGTTCTTGATCGAGCACGGGTACAAGATGGGGTCCGTTGACAAAACATTGTAAACTCTCATGCATGGCAAAGACTTCATACTCGTACAAATATATGTCGATGATATAATATTTGGTGGTTCATCTCATACACTTGTTGCTGAGTTTGCAGAATCAATGAGCAGGGAATTTGAGATGTGAATTATGGGCGAGATGACCTTCTTCCTGGGTTTGCAGATTAATCAAAGCAAAGAAGGAGTATCGCAACATGATCGGCTCCCTTCTGTAGTTGATGTCTACGAGGTCGGACATACACTTTGTTGTGTGTTTGTGCGCTCGTTTTTAGGCTTCTCCCAGGGCATCACATCGTCATGCTGTCAAACGCATCTTAAGGTACCTCAAGCATACTCTTGAATTCGGTATTTGGTATTCTGCATCATCTTCATTATGCTTGGGAGTTTTTTCTGACGCTGACTTTGCTGGTTGCCGGATTGATCGTAAGAGTACTTCTGAGACGTGTCATTTTCTTGGATCTTCTCTTATGTGTTGGTTTTCACGCAAACAGTCTAGTGTTGCACAGTCTACAGCCGAGGCTGAATATGTAGCTGCCGCTAGCTGTTGCACATAGATTTTGTGGATGGTTTCTACTTTGTGGGACTTTGGGTTGGAGTTTTCACGTGTTCCACTCTGTTGCAATAACACAAGTGCAATTTGTTTAGAAAACAATCCAGTACAGCATTCTACGACAAAACACATTGACGCGCGTTATCACTTTTTGAGAGATCACAATGAAAAAGGCGATATTGAATTGCGTTTTGTCAATACTCAAAATCAGCTTGCAGATATTTTCACCAAGCCTCTCGATGCTTCTCGCTTTGCATTTTTGAGGGGAGAGCTTGGCATTTGTCATCCTTACGACATCATGTGAGCAGGAGTCGTGTACATTTGCATATGCTTCTAAAATATGATTAATTCCTTTTACATGTACATGACTTGTGTGCGCATTTTACAATACTGTCCTGCTTTAACTGTTTGATTATGCTTAGAATGAATTGTTGATAGCAAAAAATGGCATCAATGATTAAGATTGTTAAAATATCAATTTTGGTAATTTGGGCCGAAAATACACATGTCTCGGGTCAGGCCGAAGCTGTACGGGGCCAAAGGACCATTGGGCTATGGGCTCCAGAAGCTTCCAGCAAGCCAACGGACTTCGGCCAGGAAGCATTCAGAGGCCCACCCTGCCGAAGCTTCGGCCCGAGGAGCAGGCTTCGGCGGGCCTGGCCGAAGGCCCACTTCGGGTAGAGATAGAGTTGGACCCGATTCTGGATAAGTGTTTATCTCTATACAACCGAATTATAGCAGATTAGATTAGAGGTCTAGCCCCTATAAGTATAGATGCGAAGCCTGTTCAGAGGCCCCCCAACAAAAATCAACCACAAAGCCCTAGCTTTGAATCACATTTACTTTATCTTTACTTTTCTGTACTCTTCGTGGGTTCGCTTGGAAGCCCTCTGACGACCACTTAGGAATAGTGGTAACCCTTGTTACTTCGCCTATGAAGTATCCGTTAATTTACTTAATAGATTGTTATCGCCTTGTTACTTTGCCTGTGAAGTATCCGCTAATCTGCGTAACAGATTGCTACCTTCGCCACTAGTGCAACACTTAGCAGAATTCGGTCCTCATGCCAAATTGGTACTTCGAATCTACTCTATTGTAGGTTTCCACATTCGGAGCAACTTCGTTGGAGGTATCCGGAGTTGAGATATTGGTTTCGGAGGTCGCCAGAACACCCTTCGGTGAGACTACTGCTTCGATCGCACGCCAACAGACTTCATCACGATAGGCTTCGCCACGCTCGTACTCCGCTCAGGACGAAGTCACGCTTGCGCGTCGTGTTTGAGTCATTATTCTGTATCTTACTGTATTAGAGACTTTGCACTGAACTCCGCTGTTTGGAGGTGATTGTCGCGTCCAGATCTGTTCGGAGTTCATCTTCGGCCGGGTCAGTCCGAACGCCGAAGGTACCCTTCAGTAGGACACTTCGCGTCAGACGCCGAAGGTACACTTCAGCGACCCCCTTCGCACCATACTTTGAATCAATCAGGCTTCGCTCGGTTTGTTGATTTATTCTGTTTAATACATCTCTTTCGGCTAATTAGATTATTTTGTGTGATCTGATTGCCTCGCAACTCCACCCCCTTACCACGGTGAAGGAAAGTCAGAACGTGACGTCGGTGTTGTGTTACGCTTAGCTTGTCTCTAAGTATCCGCAAACTTTTGGATCATCGAACTTACCCAAGTGCGGGGGCACGTTTTTGTGTCAACACACTTTTTGGCGACTCAGCCGCCGGTACATCTACAATGACTACTACGTCTACACCGCCGATGGACACCGTAGGAGGCACGAATATCGACAACTGCAACATCCTAACACCAAATCTTGAAGATATCCCCGCACAAGACCGAGCAGAGATCGAGGCAAAGTTGAGGGTGCTCCAAGACATGATGCTTGGGGGCTACGTCAAGATGCGTGCGGGCTTCATCAAGCCTGACATCATCACCCTCGACCTTGCTGAGATCTAGGTAACACCTGTATCACCTCTTTTATCTTCTTTAAAGATTGAGCAAAAAATAGCCGCATCAGTAGATAAGGCCGTTAGTGCTTCGCTAGACAACCGTTTAGATTCAGTAGTTAGCTCCCAAGTATAGCCAACTCTTAGAAGGTTCGGCTTTACTAAGGCCGTACCACCAGTACCTATTGCTAGTGTACCTCCGGTAAATCATGTGTACAGTAGGACTGATGGTTGCACTGGCAAGACCATTACGTCTCCGGCCTAAACACCCATGGCCGAGACTAGTCATGATGCTTACGGCCAAACTAGCACTGCGTACCACGCACCACCACCACCTGTGCTGGTACCAGCCCTGCTCATGCTGCCCACGCCACATGCACTGGTACCTGGGCTCAAGCACGTCATACAGCTAGCGCGTAGGAAAGAGGCCCATGGCCGACAAACCGACATCTCGCCGCATGTCGCGCCCCCGCATGAGAGACGTGCGAAGGTAGCAGGCCAAGATGAACTAGAGGAGCGAATCCATGCACTATTTAGGGAATGCGCCGACTTCATGCCTAGGGGTGGGGTTAGGGTTTACCGTAAGCCGTATCCTGATCATTTCGATTCAATGCCCTACCCCCGCGGCTATAGAATCCCCAAATTCACTAAGTTCGACGACGAGGGTAGCAAAACCACACTAGAGCATGTTAGTCAATTTTTAGCACAGTGTGGAGAATCTAGCGGGACAGACGCTCTAAAAATTAGACTATTTTCTCTATCGCTATCTGGCACCGCTTTCGCTTGATTTTTGGCGCTCCCGCCGAACTCCGTTCAAACATGGGATGAATTGGAACAAAAATTCCATGACTACTTTTACACGGGTGAGGCAGAACTTAGGCTTTCACACTTGACATCGGTTAATTACAAATCTAACGAGAACGTCTCCGAGTACATCAAGCATTTTCACTACAACAATCCAGGAAGTTTTCGTCGTCTATTTTAACTTCCGTCGGCTTTTCGAAAAGCCGACGGAAGTTAAATCACTTCCGTCGGCCTCAAGCGGCCGACGGAAGTTAAGTTAACTTCCGTCGGCTATTTGCAGTGGCCGACGAAAGTTAAAGAGGATTTTTTCCCGGCCGATACAGAAGCCATAACTTCCGTCGGCCACCATTAAAGCCGACGGAAGATATTTAACTTCCGTCGGCTTTAATGGTGGCCGACGGAAGTTAAGGGAATAGGTATTCACCAACCGCGCGCGCGTACAAGAAACCTAATCCTGTAAACGCGCGCGCCCCGCCGCCGGCCGAAAATTCCTCTGCCGCCGCCGCAGCCGCCCACCGCCGCAGGCCACCGCCCGCCCCCGCCGTCGCCCGCCCCCGCCACCGCCGGCCCCCGCCGTCGTCGGCCCACGCCCGCTGGTTCGCCGCCCGGCCCCCGCCCACCTCCGGCCCCTGCCACTGCCCGCCGCCCGCCCCCTCTGCCGCCGGCCCCTGCCGTCGTCGGCCCACGCCCGCCGGTCCGCCGCCTGGCCCCCGCCCACCTCTGGCCCCCACCACCGCCCGCCCCCGCCGCCGTCGACCCCTGCCCACTGCCGCAGGCCGCCCTCGCCGGTTCGCCGCCGTGCTCCCGGCCGCCGGCAACTGCCCACCTCCGACCGTCGACGTCACGCGCGTCCTGCCGCCGCCGCCCGCCGCCGCCCACGCCGTCCTCCGCCACCGGCCGACAACCACAACTGTACCCCCTCCGGCCGGCCCATCGTCATCGTCGCTACCCATCCATCATCGCCCGCCGACCGTCGCCATCCGCCAAGTATTTTTCTATTCTGTTCATTCAACTGTTATGAATTCAGTACTTGGCTTCTGAATATATTATGTGCTGAATTGAGGCTGAATCACAGTATATTGTACACCGTCTTAAAAATACTATATTCTGAATTTATTTAAGTATAGTTGTGATTTCTCTGAATCCACATTGATAATCATGTTCTGATTGAGTATTTGCTTACCTAAAGTGAAACTGAAGTCAAGTCTTGCATTATGAAATTAGAAGTGTCATTGAAACATTGCTAAAATCTGAAATTAGTTTACTATTCATGGTACGAAAAGCTGAAATCTGATTTTGATTGATTAAAATTGTGAAATCTCAGGATCTGAAATGTTTGACATATTCTGAATTGATTTGTGCTGTTCTGAAAATACATTGAAGTTGAAACTTGCAATCTAAATCAGTTTTAATCAAGTGCATGTTAGTGAAGTTACATTCACTATTCATTGTTTGCGATGTTCTATTATATACGCTATTAATTATATTCTTGTGTTAATTTGTGGTTTGTTGATGATTTCATTACGGTGATTAGTATATTATATATATATATATACTTTATTATATATATTTCTTTTCATATGCAATTTTTTATTTGACAACAACGTAGATAGTGTAACGAAACCTATGCGTCACCCGTTTCGGACCAACATGTCTCACACGTGTCATGCGTGTGAGATGTGTAGGTCCGGAATTGTCCCTTTTTGGACAGCCTCGGAGTGGGCGACAAAGCGTGGTTTTATGATGAGTCATGAGTCCGAATGGGATTTCAGTAACATAACCTTATTGTTCTCCATTGCACCACTATCAGGCGTGCAATTGGAGAACAGCGGGGTTATGCTGCTGAAATTTCCTTCGGACTCATGGCTCGTCATAAATACCATGTTTTGTCGGTCACTCTTGGGTGGGTTTAGGACCTATCTTTTCCTATAGACCATGGTTGTCATGGCGTCGACTAGGCGACACCTAGGCGCCGACTAGGTGTCCCGACCGCCACTGCTTCCCCCCCCCCCTTGCGAGTTGCGCCGCCGCCTGCCTCTGTCCCTTGCGCCGCTGGCCGCAGGCTTTGCTTCCCCTTGCACCGCCGGTCACCCGGCCTCCTCTGCTTCCCCTCCGTTGTCTGCTTCCCCCTCCCCTGCTCCCTCGCCGCAGCAGCAGCAAGCAGGCAGTGCGTGAATCTTCTAGGTCGTGCGTGTAGGGTGCGACAGCTCTCTTACGGGAGTATTAGTGCCAAAAGTTACGGTCGCTATGATGTTAATGGTTTCCGCTTCCGTTCAACTATTTTTGAAGCATATCGACCTCTAGCGGCAACAACTAATACTGGAGTTGTTACAAGGGTCGTTGAAGTCAAACACGCGGAATGATTATCTGGTTGCGACAATTTTGTCCTTGCTCACCAAGTCGAGCAGGTGTATTATATGCCCTACCCATGTGAAAAACTAAGTGCTTGGTGGGTAGTCTACAAAGTGAATCCTCGGGAACGTCTACACATCACAATTGATGGCGCTTATCAATTGGAGGTTGAAGAGGTCGATGAGGTTTACCAAGATGATGAATTGCCGACTTCGTTTAATGTAGAGTCAGACTCGTCGACAGAATCTTTTCTCGGCGATTCTAATGATGTGGCAGTTCCCGAGAAAAGGAAACACCAACATAAGAAGAAAAAAGTAACTTGGCGTGCTTTGGGGAGAAAATGACAAATTGATCCTGATTTTGATGATAATTGACAAGTAATTGTTTTCATACATGCATATGCAATATACTTCATATTACATGTTTTTTCATATGTACAAACCTTCTTTACTAATAAATGTTTGTTTGTACTTAATTTGAATAGGATGTCGAAAAAGGTGAGGAGTGTCACGAGGAAGCTCTTCCGCTTGGGGAGTTCATCGGCGAGTACTCCGGCGAGTACACCGACGAGTCAGGAGGACACCCTATTCTAGGGTAGTTCCTCTTCGTCAAACAGACGTCGTCAAGAGCAGCTCCTGAGATGCATAGATCCGACATTAATTGGTCGGCCTATTGCATTTCAACTAGATGATGAGGTAACTTTCAGATTGTTTTTTATGCCAGTTATAAACTATTACTAATTGTTTCAATACTGTTTTGTAGGAGGAAGAACACTTGGAGAGTGCGGGTCACGAGGATCATACGGTGGGTGGGGGCAGGAGGGGGATGTCCCAGAGTGTGCGGCACAGAGGGATGACCCAGAGGGTGTGGGGCAGGGGGATGACCCGGAGGGTGCGGGTCAGGAGGAAGGTGCTGAGGCTGTCGGCGGGTCCTCAGTATCTTTCAGGACGAGCCACCTGGTCGCCCCACCAGTAGTCTCTTCCGGTGGAGCCAAGATCGAGATTACGCCTGTATGTGATGGGTAAGTGTAATACTCTTATGTTGTTTTGCTTTTTTTTCAAAAATTTCTTTCACTAAACTGACTTTATTTATTATGTATTTCTAGATCTTGGATTAACTCTCGGTTTGACGGCACTTCGAGGGTCAGGCAGGTTAACTAGATATTGGGTAACCTGTGTCATCTGCACTACCCAGGGGTGCTGACAATGCCGACCGGTGAGCGGGTTCTGTGCCAGACATGGGACCAGTACCGGTTTGCTCCTGACGGGCGCCACGGAACTGCTCAAGGGGTGGTGTCTCATGACTTTTGGCTATGCAAGCGTTTTTTCAATCTTCTTTTAGGATTTTCGAGTTACAACACTTTACTAATCATTACTTTTGCAGTTACGCTTTTGCTTGCTAGAAGTCGGCAATCACCAGGCCCATGCCCTTCAAGTCTTCAACAACAATGCACATAAGGTGGTGAAGGACGCAATTTCGTATGCCCGCATTCAAGCGAACAATGCTTACTACAAGGAGAAGCTAGGGCAATGAATGAGCAAGGCGACGGGCTCATCGTCAATCTATTTGACTGAAGAAGAATACCGTTCGGTAAACAATTCTAACTTTTTAAATCTTCGATTGTTCAGATTTGTGGTCATATAATACAAATAGCATATATCTTCAGGTGAGGATTCCGTGGTTTGCAAACCGCGAGGACGCATATTTCGAATTCTGCAAGATTTGGTCTTCAGCCGCATTTAAGAAGACTTCCGAGCAGAAAAGACAATGCCGCGGGACGGATCCAAAGCACAGATATGGTGCCGACGGACATATTCGCCACGCTAAACGCTTGGTAAGACCTCCTTCTGTCACTCTCTAGCTATAGATACATTGTAATGTGACTAACTCATTTCTAATGTACAGGAAGCTAAATCTGGCAACGTGCAAAGTGACATAGAGGTGTATACCTCTGGTCACAAAGGAAGTGATCCTACATAGCCAGATGTCTTGTGTAGCCAGACAGCCACAGACCATTTGGTGAGATGTTATTAAGAGTTTACGTAATTTCATTTTTCTGCGTCTAGCTAATCGGACATGTTTTTTGCAGGCGCAGTATGGTGAACACATGGTTCGACTCCATGGAGAGGACTATGATTGGCGGAGAGAACCTGTCGACCAAATGGCCGTGTACTCCAGCGGAGGTGGCAAAAGCCATGGACGGTGAGACAGTGTTTTTATAAATGTTTTGTGTATGGTATTGTGATGGTAACTAACTCATTCAATGTTGCAGGTACTCCATGTTCAATGGAGTTATTGACTCGAGAGCGGTGAGAGCTCAGAAGTCAGCTCAGTCGTCGCAGAGCTCCGTCGGAGTTGGCTCCAGCCGTCGTCGCTCTTCAGAAACCCTGGAGGTGGATCGAGTGAGGGAGGAAATGAGGCAGGAAATGAGGCGGCGCGACGAGTACTATACCGCCTGCTTAGCACGACAGCAGGCGATGATC
Source organism: Zizania palustris (assembly GCA_019279435.1). Classification (NCBI taxonomy): domain Eukaryota; kingdom Viridiplantae; phylum Streptophyta; class Magnoliopsida; order Poales; family Poaceae; genus Zizania; species Zizania palustris. The sequence continues at coordinate 37,160,616 of JAAALK010000085.1, read as the reverse complement.
CAAGTAAGTTTAGTTTGGAGTGTTGTAGTTAAAAAGTATTCAGAAATCGGTTTAGAACTAACTGATTACATTATAACATGTGTAGCAACTAGCCCAGCAGCATGGTGGATTTGACATGTCCAATTTCCAACCACTACCTCCCCCGCCACCACCATTATATTCTACATCACCTGAGGTACCTCCTGACATATCGTTACTTCAGATACTTAGGTTAGTGTTTAGAATAGTAGTTGAGTTAATTTGTTCTCTAATTTTGTCTATTTCTTCAGACTTTCCGTACGCCTGGCCAGGATGGAGCCTCTCGGGCAAATGTGGATGAAGCGGGAGGCAGCGGCGGCGCCCACGACCCAAATGTGGGTGATCAGTGAGTATGGATGTGTAGTGTGAACCTGAATTGAATCTCGATGTGTTATGTCAATTTGAATGTGAATTTGGATGGTATATGTGAATGTGGATGTGTAATGTGACTTTGGATGTGAATTAAGTTGAGTTATGTGATTTTGGATGTGATGTGTGAAGTTTTGGATGTGAGATGTGACTTTTGATGTTATATGTGAAGTTTGAATGTGATTTTGGATGTGAAATGTGAATTTGGATGTGTATTGTGAATGTGATTGAAATTGTGATTGGATGTGAGTGTGAGTAAGGGAACCAGGAAAAAACAAAAAAAAATACCAGCTAACTTCCGTCGGCTTTTACCATAGTCGACGGAAGTTAGTTGGTTTCGGCCACGTGGGCAGAAAGGCTAACTTCCGTCGGCTAGGGCCAAAGCCGACGGAAGTTAGCTGCCCCTAACTTCCGTCGGCCAGGCCGGCTGACGGAAGTTAGGCCCCCCTGCTGATGTGGCAGAGTTCGACGCTAACTTCCGTCTCTCCGCTTCCGTCGGCCAAAGGCCGACGGAAGTTAGCGTTTTGCCGACGAAAGTGGCCTGTTTTGTTGTAGTGTTTAGGGATACTAGAAACCGATGTTTCAGTATTATTATTTTAGAAAGGGATTTGGCAGAACTAGCTTTTAATGGGTTGCGTTCAGAAATTAAAGAAAGATTAGACAACCATAACTTTTTAGAGGTTAGCCAAGTGTTGCAGCAGGCTCTTGTCTAGGAAGGCCGAGCCAAAGATAAAAAGTTTATTAATACGTTTAACAAGCCTAGGGCTGAAATCCATGTCATGGAACACTCCGATGAGGAGGAGTCAGAAGAGGAGGATTCGGCCGACATGTACGCGTCTGAATGGGTTTGGAATGCTAAGAGTAAACCCATCATGTGGTCCGAGTTACGGCCATCTCCCACAAAGAATCGGCCTACTGAGGTCAAGTACTCGTTTGACATAACTAAGTGTGATAAAATATTTGATTTTCTCTTAAAGAACCAGCTTCTCAGGTTGCCTAAAGGACAAGTCATTCCATCTGCCGATGAATTGAAGAAACATCCATACTATAAGTGGCATGATTGTAACACCCCAGAAATTAAAAGAAATAAAATAAAAAGAAAAGTATTATTTAAATCATTTTTGATTAATTATTAAAGGGAAATTCACAAAAGAACCCAAATAAAGCCAAACAGGGAGAAATACTAAAAATTTGGACTTGAAAATTTTATGAGATGAACTAGAGACCAAACTATAATTTTAGGAATTTTTACAAACAGTGATTCAACCCCTAATCAAATATTCGAATTACTGGAATTATTTAAAATCAGAAATCAAATTTTAAATCCTAAACGGGCTGAAACCTTGAAACTCCCTCCTAAAGCCTTTTAGGCCCAGCCCATCTCTGCTCTCTCTCTGGCGAGTGGGTCCCGCCTGTCGGCGCCGCTCCCCTCTCTCCTCCCGCCCGCGCCCCACCTCGGTCCCACAGGTCAGCCTTAGCCGCGCCGCTTTAGTGCACTGACCGCCCGGACCCGCCTGTCGGCCCTTCCTTTTCTGTTTCGCCCGCTGACAGGTGGGGGCCACCTGTCAGCATCGTCTTCTTCGTTGGAAGGGGATCCCCCTTCCTTATCCGACGAGATCCCCTCCCAAATCCGCCGCCGGCCGCACGATTTCGCCCAACCGAGCACTGGATCGTGATCCCCTCACTCCGGCGATCTCTTTCCATCCAAACCCGACGCGGATTCATGAGTATAGAAGCCTCCCCGTGCGCATGGAAGCTCGCCGGCGCAAAAATGGAACCCCTCGGATTTCCACCGGCATCCTTCCCTCTTTTCGCCGGCGAGTCCCTATTTAACCCCCTCCCCTCACCGCACTCCGCCCACACCCCTAAAACCCAAGCTTGTGCAATCCAGAGCGCCGCCACCCCGTTTTCGGGTTTCTCCTCTGTTTCGACTCCGGCGAGCTCTCATCGTCGCCTCGGACCTCCTCCGTCCACGTCGTCGCCACTGTTGTGACCGCCGGAGCTCACCCGTCCTCGGCCACCCCTACGTTGGTCGAGAGGACCGCTGGATCGCCTCGTCACCGACGAACCCGAACGGTTCCTCCGCCCCTCTTCGTCGACGGTCGTCATCCGCTCGCCGCCACCACCACCGTCGGTACGACCAAGTTCCCCTCTCGACACTGATTCCATTTTTGGCCTTAGCATCGACATCCAATCCACGCCGTCGCCGGAATCCGTCGCCGTTGGACCGCCGGAGCCGAGAACGAAGGGGGTAATCACCCCTTTAGCTCGTGCCGTGCCGGACGAGTCCCTGGCCGTCCGATCCAGATCGGAGGGCTAGGATTAAATCCCTTCGGGATCTAATCCAGGCCCTTGGATCCGGTCAAAGGGGTACGGGGCGATCACGGCCGTTGATCATAACTTAAATCCCTGGAGCGATCTGGTGCGTCCACGCGTACCTCTTCGCCACGTTTTAATCTCAGCCGTCCATTTCCACTTAACCCTCCCGCCTCGCACTCAGCCGCCAGATCTGGATCCTACGGCTCTGGATCGACCGGTCCACGCGCATAGTCACGGGTTCACGGTGAGCCTGGTTCACCGTGGACCAGGGACTGTTTATCTGTTTAAACAAAATCCAGAAAATTGTTTAAACTTTGAAAATTCATATCTTGCTCATTTTAACTCCAAATTTCACCATTCAAATTTTGTTAAAACCAGAATATCATTCTCTACACATTAATGCAATAAAAACAGTATGTTTCTGTTACCCAAAATATTATTACTAAATAAATGAATAAAAATCCCTTAGGGTTAAAATTAATAATACAGTAAATAAATTAGGAAAAATCCTAAAATATTAAACTTTACTGTTTTATACAAAACTCAGAATATTAGAATATTACTTCACACAAAAACACCCACAAACTATGTATGTTCTTTTATTTGATGAATTTTATCTGTTTATTGAATGTATTATTTATTTTCCGTAACGAGAAGACTACGAGTTCGTCGAGGAGCAGGAGTTCTACCCCGAGGTTCCTCCTTCACCCTTTGCTGATCAAAGCAAGTCATCGACCACCTCTGTGGAAACAGTTGATCATATTTGAGCCCATGTTTTAATAAATTATCGCTACAACCCATAGGATAAATATTGCTTTAGTCAAACATCAAGCCCTACACTTATATTTATTAGATCCCCGTCCTTGTGTGCAAACCCAAGCCATTCTTATTGAGCCTCAACTCCTTGTCACTCTACAAATAATATATTAGCTAGTGCCCAATGTACCGGCACAACTGCTATAGGATATAAAGAATGAGTCGTAGAATAGATGGATTCTGGTATATGAAATACCCCGTTATTCTTGTCTCTGGACTCTGTTGGAGTTAGGTATGTTATAAGTATGGTGGGTTCCGGGTGCAAGCTCGGGTTTTGGTATGTCGCACCCGGGGCACTATAAGGACCGGTCTGCGGGATCTGTTGCAAAGCACTTCCGTACCAACCACAAGTCTAATGGGTAAGTCCTAACTGGAAGTGTGGAACACTCCGTCTCACGGCACCATAGTGGAGGGGGCAAGGGGCTAGCCCTCAGGGCGCCTTGTACCGACGATGGCTCAAGAGGGGGTATTGTGGAAACTCGACATGGCGAGACACGGTACGAAACCTATAAGAGGGTGCTGTTGAGTCGGGGAAGACCATATGGAAGGTTTTGGCACGAGTTCCCGTGTGATGGGTCATCTCGTTACACTTCGGTGTAGGTGATGAGTGCGTGCCTTGTGGGTACAGTGGTACATCTCTGATCAGAGTAATTCAATCTTTTCGAAAAGCCGAGCCCACGGTCAAGGGCGGGTTGTGTGACTACTCACAGTTAGTTTATAAATTGTTTGAATGGATGAGTTATTCATGGCATGTAAGGACTGTTGTGCGAGGAGGTAAAACGTACTCCTCGAGTTAGAAGATGATGATGCATTCACATGTTTACTTTTCCGTACTAATAAATTGCTCACATTAAATGCTTTACAAATATGCTGCTTCCGCAAAACTAGCCACTATCTCCCTTGTTATTATCTTGCATTATACTTGCATTCGGTGGCTTGCTGAGTACATATGTACTCACCCCGTTGACTTACACCATCAGAGCCCGTCTACTACGAGGAGGATGAAGGTCTGGAGTAGCGACCCAGTCAAGGCGAGACTGGAAGGAGGCGTTCATCTAGGACCCTTGATTTTATTAGTTTCTCTTCACTTTCATTCACTTTTGTATTAATGCGGTCTACGAACCGTGAATGATTGCCCGTATTGTACGTGGTCGCTTGATGAACGTCTTGTTTTATTGATTTTCTATGGAATTTCAATAAAGTCCTGATTTATTAAATCGGGGCGCGACAAGATGGTATCAGAGCCGACTTGACTGTAGGAAGCCAAACAGACCTGACCTTAGGACTTATTTATATTCACTATATTTTACAAAAGATTACTTATCCTCTCATCTCCCGAGGTTTTCACAAAATTTTCTCTCTTTTGTAGATGTCGGTTCGCACCATGAATGGGAACCTTCGTGACGAGGCCGGATTCATTCGCGAGCTGCGCATGCTCGTCAGCTTCCTTGGATTCGAGCATGAGCCGATGTACCATGGAGTCTTCCCCGACGAGGAAGAGAGCTTCTGCGAGGTCACCGTCGTCGTCCAGCCCTCCCCTCAGACAGCTCACACCTACCGCGGAGGAGGACCCACCTTCCTGGTTGCCAGCCAGCGCACCGCTCTCCAGGCACTCACGGAGCTCCGGATGATCTACGACAGCGAGCTCTACGACACGGACTTTCGCTTCGTGCCTCTTCGTACCCCAGGGAGTCCACACAGTGTCTTCGTCAGCACACTCTCCCAGCGCCATTCTGCGATTGGTCATACCATGCGCTTGTTGGAGGCCATGGATGATCTCCATTACGAGGCACTGCAGGACGCCAATGGACAACGCGACACCATCAGCTTCTACCGCCACTCTTCCGAGGATCTGAACCGCGAGAACGGAGAGCTTCGTCGCCGCATCCAGCAGGGACACCGCTTGGCTGCCGAGGCAGAGGAGTTGCGGCGTCAAAATGAGCTCCTTCGACAGCGTGTCGCCACCAACCCACATCTCCGCTACCAGATCGAGGAATTGAAGAACGATCTTGAGGAGATCGCGCCTCTTCCGCCTCGCAGGAAGAAACCCCCTCGGATCCCCACTGTGAGGCACAAGAGAATCTCCCGCAGCGCACCACCCGCCAGACCATCCAGTTCCTCGACCCCGACCGTCTCCCACGAGCCCGAGATCGAGCCGTCCCCCGAGCTGCCATAGACGTAGCTTTACGATTGATTGTTATTTTCATTTTTGCTTGATTGTATTAGCATTCATGTCAAAACATAAGGCATGAATGAAGGATTAAATAAATGTAACCGCAAGAACGGTACCCTTTTGAAATAAAATATAAAGAAGTTCACCAAAATGAATGTGTATACGTTGAAAATTCCAGGATGACCAACACTCAGGGATCAGACGCTCCTCAGAATGGAGGAGATAGTGGCAACCTGCCACAATGGGGAGCCACCGGGCAAAGGCAAGCCCCGGTCGCCAACCACCCCACCTTGGCTGAAATGATGGCCACTCAGAACCAGTTGGTTGCTGCCCTATTGAATCAGATGCAGCAGCAGCAACAGCAGATGCAAGAACAGCAGGCGCATCTTTTCTGCCTCCACCAACAGCCCGAGCTGCCCCGACCTGCCACACCAGCTCCCGCTCCCGCGTCACAACTCTCGGAGTTCCTCCGAGTCCGCCCACCGACCTTCTCGACCACCACCAACCCCATGGAGGCTGGGGATTGGTTGCGGGCTATCGAGAAGAAGCTCGACCTTCTGACCTCCACCGAGCAGGAGAGGGTGGCCTTCGCCACCCACCAGCTTCATGGTCCCGCCGCATAATGGTGGGACAATCATCGTGAGACCCTGCCCGAGGGCCACGCCCCCACTTGGGCGGAGTTCTCGGCCGCCTTTCGTGCCGCCCATATACCCGACGGCATCGTTGCCCAGAAGCAACAAGAGTTCCGAGATCTGCAGCAGGGGAGCAGATCTGTCACTGAATATCTGCACGAGTTCAACCGCCTGGCCAGGTACGCACCAGAGGAGGTCCGTACGGATGCAGCCAGACAGGCCAAGTTCCTTAGGGGACTGAAGGACGAGTTGTCCCTACAACTCATCTCTGGAGACTTCGCCAACTTCCAAAAGTTGGTGAACAAAGCCATCATGCAGGAGACCCAGCAAAACAAGGTCGACCTGAAGAAGAAGCGCATGATTGCCTTCAGGCAAAACCAGGGTATGGCCCAGAGACCCCGTTTTGCTCCACCTCCACCAGCACAGCAGTACCACCCCCGCCCAGTGTATCGTCCGGCGCCACCAGCCGCCAATGCTGGAGCTAGCCAACCTCGTCCCGCTCCCGCTCCACCAACTGCCCCAGCTGCCCCGACAAAGAAGGCAGAGATCCTGTGCGATAAGCACGGCAAGCCCGTGGTATGCTTCAACTGCCGTCAGGAGGGGCATTACTCCAATTCTTGCCCCCATCCTAAGCGCGTCCAAGGAGTTGCCGCGAACCCTGCCATCCGTGCCCGAGTCAATCACGTCACCGCTGAAGAAGCTCAGGCCGCACCAGAGATAGTGATGGGTAAGTTCTTGGTACATTCAGCACTTGCAGTGGTTTTAATTGACACTGGAGCTACGCACTCCTTCATATCAACTGATTTTGTGGAAAAGAACAATCTAAACACCGAAGATCTACCCACAGCCGTACAAATAGTCACCCCGGGAAAACAAACTCTAGCCCTAACATATAGCCCAAAGGTATGGATAGATATCCACGGCACCATATTTTGGGCCGACCCCATCCTAATAGAATGCCAAGGCCTAGATCTCATTCTAGGAATGGATTGGTTAAATAAATACCAAGGCGTGATAGAATGTGCCCAGAGAAAAGTGACTATGACCAGCGAAGAAGGGACTGCCGTCACGTTTCAGATGCCAAGACTAAAGATCAGAAGACCAAGACTGCATCAGATTACCTTGGAAGAAATACCAATAGTCTGTGAGTACCCGGACGTGTTTCCAGAGGATTTACCAGGTATGCCACCCAGGAGGGACATCGAGTTCAGGATTGACTTGGTGCCTGGAACCACCCCTATCTACAAGCGACCATACCGGATGGCCGCTAATGAATTAGCTGAGATGAAGCAACAGTTGGAGGATCTTGAGAAGAAAGGCTATATCAGACCAAGCACATCACCATGGGGTGCCCCCGTCATCTTCGTCGAGAAGAAAGAAGACAAGGCAAAGCGTATGTGTGTGGATTATCGCGCCTTGAATGAGGTAACAATCAAGAATAAGTACCCGTTGCCTCGGATCGATGATCTCTTCGACCAGCTCAAAGGAGCTACGGTATTCTCGAAGATCGACCTGCGGTCGGGTTACCATCAGTTGAGGATTCGAGAAGAGGATATACCCAAGACGACCTTCACTACCCGTTATGGATTATATGAGTGCACGGTTATGTCCTTTGGATTGACCAACGCCCCTGCATTCTTCATGAATATGATGAATAAAGTGTTCATGGAATATTTGGACAAGTTCATCGTGGTCTTCATAGACGACATCCTCATCTATTCCAAGGACCAGAAGGAGCACGAGACTCACCTCCGGTTAACCTTAGGAAAGTTAAGGGAACACCAATTGTATGCCAAGTACAGCAAATGCAAGTTTTGGATGGCAGAAGTAAAGTTCCTTGGACACATCATCTCTGCGCAAGGAATCGCAGTAGACCCTGCCACCGTGGAAGCAGTTACGGATTGGCTGCCACCCACGAACGTATCAGAGATACGAAGTTTTCTGGGATTGGCCGGATATTACCGAAGATTCATCGAGAATTTTTCTAAGATAGCCAAGCCAATGACCAAGTTGTTGCAGAAAGGAGAGAAGTTTGAATGGACTCCTGAATGCGATGAAAGTTTCCGCACTCTCAAGAACCGTTTGGTGTCTGCACCCATACTGACCCTACCGGATATCCGCAAAGACTTCCATGTCTATTGCGACGCATCTCGCCAAGGATTGGGATGTGTTCTTATGCAAGATGGGAAGGTTATCTCTTATGCCTCCCGTCAGTTGAGACCTCATGAGTTGAATTATCCGACCCATGATTTGGAATTAGCCGCCGTAGTGCACGCCCTCAAGATTTGGAGGCACTATTTGGATGGGAATCGTTGTGAGATCTTTACGGATCACAAGAGTTTGAAGTATATCTTCACACAGCCTGACCTCAATCTGAGGCAAAGACGATGGTTGGAACTAATCAAGGACTATGACTTAGGCATCCACTACCACCCCGGAAAAGCGAATGTGGTAGCAGATGCATTAAGTCGCAAGGGATATTGCACGGCCATGATGCTTCAAGAACACGCACCCTTGTTATGTAAGGAGATGGAAAAGTTGAATCTTGGATTGACCACCAGAGCATATCTAGCCACCTTGGAAACCCAGCCTATTCTATTTGAGCAGATCCGCGAGGCTCAGATGGAGGACCCGGATATAGCTGCCATTAGGAAGAACATGAGACAAGGAAAAGCCCCCGGATTTTCAGAAGACGAAAATGGCACCATTTGGTTTGGAACCCGGATATGTGTGCCGGATAAACCAGAGATAAAAACCCTTATCCTAAGAGAAGCCCATGAGACATTTTACTCCATTCATCCCGGCAGTACCAAGATGTACCAGGATCTAAAGGAACGATATTGGTGGGTTAGCATGAAAAGAGAGATCGCCCAGTTCGTCGCCGAATGTGACACCTGCAGGAGAGTAAAGGCTGAACATCAGAGACCTGCAGGATTGTTACAGCCACTTAAAGAGCCTGAATGGAAGTGGGAAGAGATTGGTATGGATTTCATCACCGGATTACCAAAGACCCAACTTGGGTATGATTCTATATGGGTGATCATAGATCGGCTTACAAAAGTAGCTCATTTCATAGCCGTCAAGACGACCTTTAGTGGCCCTAAGCTTGCAGAGCTATATATGGCCCGGATAGTATGTCTCCATGGAGTGCCCAAGAAGATAGTGTCTGACCGAGGAAGTCAGTTTACCTCTCGTTTTTGGAAGAACCTCCAAGAGGAGATGGGCACGAGATTGAATTTCAGTACCGCCTACCATCCGCAGACAGATGGACAAACAGAGAGGGTGAATCAGATACTAGAGGATATGCTTCGAGCATGTGTTTTGGATTTTGGAGCCACTTGGGACAAGAGCTTGTCGTACGCTGAATTTTCATACAACAACAGCTATCAAGCCAGTCTTCAGATGTCTCCTTTTGAAGCCCTATATGGACGTAAGTGCAGAACACCACTGCTTTGGGACCAAACCGGTGAATCCCAAGTATTCGGAACAGACATTCTTCGTGAAGCCGAAGAAAAGGTACGGATCATCAAAGACCGACTCAAGGCAGCCCAATCGCGACAGAAGAGCTACGCAGACAATCGTCGCCGAGACTTAGCCTTTGAAGAAGGAGAGCATGTCTACCTTCGGGTTACACCTCTCCGTGGTACTCAACGGTTTAACATGAGAGGAAAGTTGGCCCCTCGATATGTTGGACCATTCCCCATTATCCGACGCCAAGGCGAAGTAGCTTATCAGTTGGAACTACCACCTTCGTTGACTGGAGTGCATGATGTGTTCCATGTATCTCAACTCAAGAAGTGTCTCCGCGTCCCCACGGAGCAAGTGGATCTTCAGCAGTTGGATGTCCAAGAGGATCTGACCTATGTGGAAAAGCCGGTCAAGATATTGGAAGTCAAAGAAAGGACCACCAGGAGTCGAGTCATCCGCTTCTGCAAAGTGCAGTGGAGCAATCATCCGGTAGGCTACATGGGAAAAAGAAGATGAACTCAAGGCACAGCATCATATCCTGAGCTATTCGAGGATTGATCCGAATCTCGAGGACGAGATTCTATGTAAGAGGGATAGGATTGTAACACCCCAGAAATTAAAAGAAATAAAATAAAAAGAAAAGTATTATTTAAATCATTTTGATTAATTATTAAAGGGAAATTCACAAAAGAACCCAAATAAAGCCAAACAGGGAGAAATACTAAAAATCTGGACTTGAAAATTTTATGAGATGAACTAGAGACCAAACTATAATTTTAGGAATTTTTACAAACAGTGATTCAACCCCTAATCAAATATTCGAATTACTGGAATTATTTAAAATCAAAAATCAATTTTAAATCCTAAACGGGCCGAAACCCTGAAACTCCCTCCTAAAGCCTTTTAGGCCCAGCCCATCTCTGCTCTCTCTCTGGCGAGTGGGTCCCGCCTGTCGGCGCCGCTCCCCTCTCTCCTCCCGCCCGCGCCCCGCCTCGGTCCCACAGGTCAGCCTTAGCCGCGCCGCTTTAGCCCACTGACCGCCCGGACCCGCCTGTCGGCCCTTCCTTTTCTGTTTCGCCCGCTGACAGGTGGGGGCCACCTGTCAGCATCGTCTTCTTCGTTGGAAGGGGATCCCCCTTCCTTATCCGACGAGATCCCCTCCCAAATCCGCCGCCGGCCGCCCGATTTCGCCCAACCGAGCACTGGATCGTGATCCCCTCACTCCGGCGATCTCTTTCCATCCAAACCCGACGCGGATTCATGAGTATAGAAGCCTCCCCGTGCGCATGGAAGCTCGCCGGCGCAAAAATGGAACCCCTCGGATTTCCACCGGCATCCTTCCCTCTTTTCACCGGCGAGTCCCTATTTAACCCCCTCCCCTCACCGCACTCCGCCCACACCCCTAAAACCCAAGCTTGTGCAATCCAGAGCGCCGCCACCCCGTTTTCGGGTTTCTCCTCTGTTTCGACTCCGGCGAGTTGTCGCCGTCGCCTCGGACCTCCTCCGTCCACGTCGTCGCCACCGTTGTGACCGCCGGAGCTCACCCGTCCTCGGCCACCCCTCCGTTGGTCGAGAGGACCGCTGGATCGCCTCGCCGCCGACGAACCCGAACGGTTCCTCCGCCCCTCTTCGTCGACGGTCGTCATCCGCTCGCCGCCACCACCACCGCCGGTACAACCAAGTTCCCCTCTCGACACTGATTCCATTTTTGGCCTTAGCATCGACATCCAATCCACGCCGTCGCCGGAATCCGTCGCCGTTGGACCGCCAGAGCCGAGAACGAAGGGGGTAATCACCCCTTTAGCTCGTGCCGTGCCGGACGAGTCCCTGGCCGTCTGATCCAGATCGGAGGGCTAGGATTAAATCCCTTCGGGATCTAATCCAGGCCCTCAGATCCGGTCAAAGGGGTACGGGGCGATCGCGGCCGTTGATCATAACTTAAATCCCTGGAGCGATCTGGTGCGTCCACGCGTACCTCTTCGCCACGTTTTAATCTCAGCCGTCCATTTCCACTTAACCCTCCCGCCTCGCACTCAGCCGCCAGATCTGGATCCTACGGCTCTGGATCGACCGGTCCACGCGCATAGTCACGGGTTCACGGTGAGCCTGGTTCACCGTGGACCAGGGACTGTTTATCTGTTTAAACAAAATCCAGAAAATTGTTTAAACTTTGAAAATTCATATCTTGCTCATTTTAACTCCAAATTTCACCATTCAAATTTTGTTAAAACCAGAATATTATTCTCTACACATTAATGTAATAAAAACAGTATGTTTCTGTTACCCAAAATATTATTACTAAATAAATGAATAAAAATCCCTTAGGGTTAAAATTAATAATACAGTAAATAAATTAGGAAAAATCCTAAAATATTAAACTTTTCTGTTTTATACAAAACTCAGCATATTAGAATATTACTTCACACAAAAACACCCACAAACTATGTATGTTCTTTTATTTGGTGAATTTTATCTGTTTATTGAATGTATTATTTATTTTCCGTAACGAGAAGACTACGAGTTCGTCGAGGAGCAGGAGTTCTACCCCGAGGTTCCTCCTTCACCCTTTGCTGATCAAGGCAAGTCATCGACCACCTCTGTGGAAACAGTTGATCATATTTGAGCCCATGTTTTAATAAATTATCGCTACAACCCATAGGATAAATATTGCATTAGTCAAACATCAAGCCCTACACTTATATTTATTAGATCCCCGTCCTTGTGTGCAAACCCAAGCCATGCTTATTGAGCCTCAACTCCTTGTCACTCTACAAATAATATATTAGCTAGTGCCCAATGTACCGGCACAACTGCTATAGGATATAAAGAATGAGTCGTAGAATAGATGGATTCTGGTATATGAAATACCCCGTTATTCTTGTCTCTGGACTCTGTTGGAGTTAGGTATGTTATAAGTATGGTGGGTTCCGGGTGCAAGCTCGGGTTTTGGTATGTCGCACCCGGGGCACTATAAGGACCGGTCTGCGGGATCTGTTGCAAAGCACTTCCGTACCAACCACAAGTCTAATGGGTAAGTCCTAACTGGAAGTGTGGAACACTCCGTCTCATGGCACCATAGTGGAGGGGGCAAGGGGCTAGCCCTCAGGGCGCCTTGTACCGACGATGGCTCAAGAGGGGGTATTGTGGAAACTCGACATGGCGAGACACGGTACGAAACCTATAAGAGGGTGCTGTTGAGTCGGGGAAGACCATATGGAAGGTTTTGGCACGAGTTCCCGTGTGATGGGTCATCTCGTTACACTTCGGTGTAGGTGATGAGTGCGTGCCTTGTGGGTACAGTGGTACATCTCTGATCAGAGTAATTCAATCTTTTCGAAAAGCCGAGCCCACGGTCAAGGGCGGGTTGTGTGACTACTCGCAGTTAGTTTATAAATTGTTTGAATGGATGAGTTATTCATGGCATGTAAGGACTGTTGTGCGAGGAGGTAAAACGTACTCCTCGAGTTAGAAGATGATGATGCATTCACATGTTTACTTTTCCGTAATAATAAATTGCTCACATTAAATGCTTTACAAATATGCTGCTTCCGCAAAACTAGCCACTATCTCCCTTGTTATTATCTTGCATTATACTTGCATTCGGTGGCTTGCTGAGTACATCTGTACTCACCCCGTTGACTTACACCATCAGAGCCCGTCTACTACGAGGAGGATGAAGGTCTGGAGTAGCGACCCAGTCAAGGCGAGACTGGAAGGAGGCGTTCATCTAGGACCCTTCATTTTATTAGTTTCTCTTCACTTTCATTCACTTTTGTATTAATGCGGTCTACGAACCGTGAATGATTGCCCGTATTGTACGTGGTCGCTTGATGAACGTCTTGTTTTATTGATTTTCTATGGAATTTCAATAAAGTCCTGATTTATTAAATCGGGGCGCGACAATGATTCACATTCACATAATACTAACGATTGCAATGTTTTTCGACGGCAGGTTCAATCGGCCATAGAAGAAGGCTGATATAAAATAGACCATAATCCAAAGATGAAGCTAGAAAAAGATCCTTTCCCCATCAACGCCGTCGACCTCGGCGAGAGGAAGGTGTTGATTCGGCTAGAACAGGCCAAATCGATTAGAGAGAAGGCGATAATTGTCAGAGAACCACGCACGCACACACTCATACCTAAGAACCCCGAGGTGGGAGTGTGGAAACAAAACATCAGCATCTCTTCGGCTAAGACTCACAAGAAACCAAAGGTAACATACCAGATGCTATTGAACAAGCATCAAAGAAAAGCCAAGGAAGCAGGCCCCCGCGCTAAAAAACTAAGTCAGCCGAAGAGCCCAAGGCATTCGGAGGGTGGCTTCGGACCATAGTGGCCGAGCCCTCCTCGTGATTGTTTCGGACAAGAATGGCCGGACCCTCCGCACGGGGACTTCGGGCCATAGTGGCCTAACACTCCGTACGGTGGCTTCGGACCTCAATGGTAGAACCCCCCGTACAGTAGCTTCGGACCTTAGTGGCCGAACACATGCGGAGCGAGTTCGGCCCCCAATGGCCTAACCCCGCACCACTCTGGACGAACCCTTCGACGGGAGGCTTTGGCCCGCACTGGCTGAACGTGCCTCCAGCCTGGCAGGACCCCTCACTAATATGGTCCAAGACACCGTTGACTCTGGCGAACCCTCTTCCCTGGGTAATGGGATTGGCTCACAGTGGGTGAGGCAACTGGAGCCGCCGATGCATCCACCGTACAACTGGGCGGGGACTCCGTGGGCTCCGTATGTATCACAACCAGAGTACCCTCCGGAACCTAACATTATGCCTTGTTTTCCTTCAGAGTATTATGAATGGCATGGACAAAGAGATGCAGCGGAGGGAGGCATCATCCACAGGCTGTCCATTTTACCTCTGAATAGGCCCATACAGAGCGAAGTCGAAGAATACAGGCGCAAAGAGGCCAAGGATAGGGAGTCCGAAGCTATCACAGTCAGAGTAGGGTATCAAGAGGTCCAAATCCAGAAGGCCTTATCGCCGAAGTCTGATGGAGGTAAGTCCCCTGTTTCGGCCAAAGCCCACGCCGGAGCCTGGTCCGATCGGCCGAACGAGGCCGGTACGACTGCCGGGGTCACCAGCGAAGGGCCCTCTGGATACATAGTGCGCAAGGTCGAGGTGGGCAGGACCAATTCGGCTAAAGTTGATAGGAACGAAGCATTGGCACTTGGCACCAAGCCACAACCATCTTGGGCACCTCCAGGCATGTCCAAATCACAAAAGAGGCGTCAGCAATGACTATGGGCACAGGATATGCACGAGAAGGAAGCCGAGGACAAGCGCGACTTTATTTTTGAAGAAATCCGCCCTCAACCAACTACAAGACAGGTATGGATGATGAAGCCGGTTGAGATTACCAACCCGGCTCCTAGTCCGAGAGACGATGACGACGACATGCTCAACGATGACTACTCGCCTATCTCCGAGGGACCTGCACCCTAGGCGATGGACATCAATGTCGTCATGCTGCCAGCCGAGTTTGCCCTACCACAGGATGAGGCCGAGGTCGCTCAATTGAACCTCGGCCGGTGCAATGCTATTTTTGAGAAGCCCGAGGACTCGGCTCGCCATCTGAAGCCTCTCTATGTTAGATGTCACATTGATGGAAAGCCGATTTCCCCGATGCTTGTTGACGGCAGCGCCACTCTTAACCTAATGCCCTACTCGCTACTGAAGAAACTTGGCAGGGACAAGGATGACGTAAAGAAGACTAACTTGATGCTCAACGGTTTCAATGACAAGAGTTCTGAGGCCAAGGGTGAGCTCTCCGTGGAGTTGACAGTGGGCAACAAGATGTTGCCAACATCATTTTTCATCGTCGATGTACAAGGTAACTACAGTGTACTGCTTGGGCACGACTAGATTCACGCGAATTGCTGCATTCCTTCTACTCTGCACAAGTGCCTAATTCAGTGGGACGGCGATGAAGTAGAAGTCATTCCCATAGACACTTCGGCCCAAGTAGCATTGGTCGATGTGTTAGTTGACGCCGTTCACAACAAGGTAGAATATCTGTCATGTATAGATCTTTCAGATTACGATTTTGTTAGCATGTCTAGAGGATGTTTTGTACCAGTGTCTGTAAAGCCGACTAGTGTGGCGCAGCTGTTTTTGTATTAGTAGTCATGTATATTAAGAGTAATCTGGATTGGCTAAAGTCTTGTGTAGAGCAGTATTGGTCTAATAAAGACGGTATTGCCGAGGCCATCGAGGACTTTAGCGAAGTAGAGAAATTAGGACAAGGTTTTGCATCGGTCGATCCCTTAGAAGAAGTTGACATAGGTGATGGTAGCATCCCGAGGCCGACTTTTGTAAACCAACATTTACAGCATGATGAAAAGGCCGAAGTAATAAAGTTGTTTCGGTCGTATGTCGATTGTTTCGCATGGGAGTATAGCGAGATGCCGGTACTAAGCCGTGAGCTCGTGGAGCATTGGCTACCTATCAAGTCCGGATTTAGGCATTATAAACAGCCTCCTCGTCGCTTTAACTCGGTCGTCTATGACCGAGTTAAAGAAGAAGTAGAGGGACTACTCAAAGCTGGATTTCTTAGGCCATGCAGGTACGTAGAATGAGTTGCTAACATTGTGCCTTTAGAGAAGAAAGGGAGCGGCAAGATACGAGTATGTATTGATTTTAGGGATCTGAACAAGGCCATTCCTAAGGACGAGTGTCTGATGCCGATAGTCGACCTCGGAAAATTATTTATCCGCTAAAATCATTAATCTCGTGGTTAATGTTTATCTGCTAGAAAATTATTAGTGCTCGCACAATTTTTATTTAAGTATTTTAATCTGCTTATAAGGAAAAGCAAAATTTATTAGTCGCAATAAATTTTTATTCTAGTTTTCACGTGGAATATTTTAGGTTTATATTAGAATTAATTTTTGAATGATCCCTGCTTTATTTATTTGATTAGTAGTTTATTTCTAGACTGCAATATAAATAATTAGCAATTTATCCAGGTGATTTTATTTACTGCAGTATTTTTATTTAGTTTAATTTTAATATCTTTTTAATTAGGACACCGACCATCTTTCGGCTAAACCATTTTAATTCCTGCAATTTGCTGTGCTAATATTATTTGTCTGGTTAAGGTTGGTTGGGTATTGGGTTTAAAATATAGTTTGGCAAGAAATTTTAGGCGCCCATTCACCCCCCCTCTGGTCGCTACTTTCGGTCCTACAGTAGGCACTAAGAGTGCCATGTTTGGTAAATGGTCACCTAGTTAGGAAGGCCCTTTCAAAATAGCCGAAATCGCTCCTGTCAATGCATATGTATTAGAATATCTGCAGGGAGAGCGGTTTCGAAGAGCTTTGAATGGTAGATACTTGAAAAGGTATTTCCAAAGTGTGTGGCAAACAACTTAAAAGATGTAGAAAGGCTGATATGGAAAGTATTGCCTTTAGACCATTGTGCTTTTAGTTCACTTAGTTCACTAAAAGGCAGGGGGACATGTGTTTATAGCAATCAATGGCATCAATGATTAAGATTGTCAAAATATCAATTTTGGTAATTTGGGCCAAAATACACATGTCTCGGGTCATGCTGAAGCCCTACAGGGCCGAAGGACCATTGGGCTATGGGCTCTCGAAGCTTCTAGCCAGCCCACGGCCTTTGGCCAGGAGGCATTCAGAGGCCCACCCTGCCAAAGCTTCGGCCCGAGAAGCAGGCTTCGGCGGGCTTGGCTGAAGGACCACTTCGGGCAGAGATAGTGTTGGACCCGATTCTGGCTAAGTGTTTATCTCTATTCAGCCAAATTATAGTAGATTATATTAGAGGTCTAGCCCCTATAAATATAGAGGTAAAGCTAGTTTAGAGCCCCCCCAACAAAAATTAACCACAAAGCCCTAGCTTTGAATCGCATTTACTTTATCTTTAATTTTCTATACTCTTCATGGGTTTTCCTGGAAGCCCTTCGATGGCCTCTTCAGAATTGTGGTAACCCTTGTTACTTCGCTTGTGAAGTATCCGTTAATCTACATAATAGATTGCTATTGCCTTGGTACTTCGCCCGTGAAGTATCTGCTAATCTGTGTAACAGATTGCTACCTTCACCACTAGTGCAGCACTTAGCAAAATTCGGTCCTCAGGCCGAATTGGTACTTAGAATCTACTCTGTTAAAGGTTTGCACATTCGGAGCTACTTCGTCAGAGGTGTCCGGAGGTGAGAGATTAGTTTCATAGGTCGCTAGAACACCCTTCGGCGAGACTGCTGCTTCGACCGCATGCCAACAGATAGGCTTTGCCTCGCTCGTACTCCACTCCAAACGAAGTCACGCTCGTGCGTCACGTTTGAGTCATTATTCTATATCTTACTATATCAGAGACTTCATGCCGAACCCCACTGTTCGGAGGTGATTGTCGCGTCCAGATCTGTTTGGAGTTCATCTTCGGCCGGGTCGGTCTGAACGCCGAAGGTACCCTTCGGCGGGACACTTCGCATCAGATGCCGAAGGTACACTTAGGCGACTCCCTTCGCACCATACTTTGAATCAGTCAGGCTTCGCTCGATTTGCTGATTTATTCTATTTAATACATCTCTTTTGGCTAATTGGATTATTTTGTGTGATATGATTGTCTGGTGACTCCACCCCTTTACCACTGTTAAGGGTAGTTAGAATGCGACGTCGGTGCTGTGTTACGCTTAAGCTTGTCCCTAAGTATCCGCACACTTTTGGATCGTCGAACTGACCCAAGTGTGGGGGCACATTTTTGTGTCAACATGAACTCATCTATCTATATGTTTTGAGCATGGCTTTTCATTGCGAAAATTTGAAAATTTTGAACAGACTCTTAGGTAGTTGCAGGGCACGTTGATAAAAGTTTTCAAGCTCGGAATCCACATCTTGTCAAATATTTGGAAGAAATTTGCAAGACTGGAGCAGCATTTAAAGGGATGTCTATCTAGAGCATTCCACGGGCCGACAACCAGCAAGCAGACGTCTTGGACAAAGCTGCAGTTGGAGCCCTAGATATCCCGGAAGGGGCTTTTTATGAAGAACATGCCTCCCCTTTAGTGCCACAACTTGCTCCTACTGAGGTACTTTGCATATCGAGCAGTGATTAGCGAAGTCTAATAATAAACTTGTTGCAAGACGAAGTTAATTTGCCCGAAGGCCTAGAGTTGTTAAGGTTACAGTCGAGGGTGCGAAATTATCATATTATCAATGGTATATTATAAAAGGTCGGAGTGTGCTTTAGGAAATTCACGAAGGCCTATGTGGTAGCCATCTAGCCCCTCGAGCTCTACCAGGAAAAAGACTTCACTAGGGGCTTTATTGGCCTACTATTGTAGCTGATGCAGTGTCATTAGTCCGCACTTGTTAGGGATGTCAGTGGATGGGAAGACGGAGCCATCGTCCCCCGATACCTCTTCAGGTTATTACTCTGGTATGGCCAATGGCTCGATGGGGAATGGATCTCATTGGTCCATTCCCAATGGTGAAGGACAGTTTGAAATTTGTAGTGGTTGCAATTGAATATTTCTAAAAATGGGTCGAATTTGAGCCCCTCACAACTATCACTTCTAAAAATGTACAAAAACTTTTCGAGCAAAATATTATTTGTAGATTCAGAGTACCTAGACTGATTACAATTGGTAATGGCACCAAGTTCGATGCCGAGCCTTTCAAAGAATTCTGCGAAGGCCTTGGTATCCAAATGTGCTTTGCAGCTATCCGTCATCCCCAATCCAACGGAGCCTTTAAGCGAACCAATGGTAATATTTTGTTAGGATTAAATCAGAGGATAGTAGGGTTGGCAAAGGTAATGTGGACCGAGTAACTACCAAAGATTTTGTGGTCCATCCAGACCACTCAGTCCAGGTCTATAGGTTTCACCCCTTTCCGGTTATTGTTCGGAGATGAAGCCATGACACCAACAGAGCTAAAAGGAGGTTCCCTTCGCACCATGGAACCAGAGCTTGACAATGAAAGACAGACTTCACTTGACTTGATTGAAGAAACAAGACTTCGAGCTGTTGCCAATCTGACGAAGTACCAACAGTAGAGGAAGACAAGGTATGACGAAAAGTTCAAGATTAATGAAGTTAAGTCGGGTCATTCAGTACTACGAAGCATAATTTTCTCCATGAAAATTAGGAAACAAATGGGAAGGACCATACATCATCTTGCGCTTAGGACACCCCGGATATTTTAAATTAGGAAATTTAGAAGGAGAAGAATGAAAACATGCATAGCATGTAGAGCACCTTAAACATTATTTCGCTTAGGGCCTCCTTGTAACAGGTTGTAAACACCTTTCTAAATATATAAAGCTTATGGTTCGAATTGTGCATACCTCTCAAAATGATTCCTACCCCTAGTGGATGCACTAGGGGAATGGAGCTAATTGCGGAGGTATGCATCATTCATATGAACCCAATCAACAGTCTTCGAGCCACTGGCTCGAAGCATCCGTCACAGCGGGAAAGTACCATGAAAAAAGGATTCCGATCCATTTGCTTGAAAGCAAACGGAAAAGAGTCAAAGGCAACCATGAAAAACATATTCCAAGCCATTATCTTGAAAGCATCTAGAAAAGAGTCGATGGCGACCATGAAAAACGGATTTCGAGCCATTGGCTTGAAAGTATCTGGAAAATAGTCGAAGGTGACCATGAAAAATGGATTCCGAGCCATTGGCTTGAAAGATTCCGGAAAAGAATCAAAGGTTACCATGAAAATAGATTCCGAGCCATTGGCTTGAAAGCATCCGTAAAAGAGTCGAAGGCGACCAAAATTACTGGATTCCAATACATCCGAAAAAGAGTACTAAGCGACCATTTATGTAGTCCGAGCCATTAGGTTCGAAGAGTCCTATGAGGTCCATAACGACCATCTATTTGGATTTCGAACCACTAGTTCAAAATTTGTATTCAATGCAATAGGGGCTCCGATCGTCTAAAGTCAGAAACTATATGAAAATTGTGCATTAAGCATGGATAAGGATGCCAGGCATTGTGTGTGACTGACTTCATTTGATAATCGAAGGCACCTACCCACAGAGAGGGGCTAGGAGGTAAAGGCACAATTTCAACGCATTTCAATTTATATTACACAATCAATTATATTACATCAAGAAAAATCAGTGTCTAAACCAAGAAGAAAACGAAGGCCCCTCCGATCCCTAAGACAAGCTTCGGGGTTCGCCTGACTTCAAGGACGACTCATTCCTGAGCCCGAAGTCTTCAGAACATTTTGTTTAATCCGCTTCCCACTTTGCGAAGACCTGAAGTCCTTCTGCTCTTGTTGAAGTTTGGCCTAGGTACGAAGTCTTTCGGAGCTAGCCTCCACTTGGTCTTCGTCAGACTACTCTTCTTTGGACCAGTCAATGTCCTATGAAGATGAGGATGTTAAATTTACAACTTCCTCCTTTTCTTCCTTAATCTATGCCAGTAGTTCGCTACAAATATCAGGTGCAACCTCTTTGTGACTACCCCGAGGAATGGAAAATCGAGGACGCCTATGAGGCCTTAAGGCTTAGAAGGTAGCCCACTACTGACAGAGCCCTTCGTTAACCACTAGTACTTCAAGGTCATCATCCAGAAAGTATGAAAAATCCTAAAAGCATTCCAAATAAGTCTTTTTCATTCAAATCAAGATAGGAATACAAGTTTTTACATAATAGGTTCCTAAGGAGAGTTAGACCTTTGGGTCAGGAGGAGGCATTCTTGTCGAAGGCATTGCTGGAGGCACCGTCCGCGCCTGTTTTTGACGGTGGCCTTCATCGATCCATGCCTTCACCGCTGTCCGGCCTTCAACTTTCTAGGACGCTTGAAAAACCTCCCAAGCTGCGGTGACATCGGGAGAAGGGGCCAACAGTCGGTCGATAGCAAGACTGGCGGGTACCACGCCCACGTCCGGCGCAATGGAAATTCCAATGTCCTCAAAGTGGCGAAGTACTCCGAGCGTGGCTACTTGTCCGGAGATCTCTCCATACCGAGTCCCCGAAGTCTTCATTTTCTTCACCACTGCTTGAATCATCTTACCCTTCTGGGACAAAGGTTTGTTCATCAATGAGGAAGAGGTTCAAGATGTCCCGAAGTATTCCAAGAAGCCCCGAAGGATGTCCATGGTCTCAGAGGTCGTACTGCTGCACTTTGCTCTTTCCGCAACCAAGGCCTCTGACAAAGTCTGCATGCCACGGATCAGTGTATTGAGCTTGGCTATGTTCATCATGAGGACAGTCCTCTAAGCAAGCAATTGCCTTAACTCGTTAGCTGAATGTTGATGCTCTTCCTGAAGCCATATGACTTTAGCTCTGGAGACTGCTTGCGCCTCTCACAGCCTTTCAACTTCAGCCCAGAGTACCACCCACTTAGCCAGAAGCTCTTCGTTTGTAGCCTCCAGATTTACATTCGCACTTCGCTCTGCATGGACTATCTCCTCCAAGTCCAAAGCCCAGCACTTGGAGTCGGCAAGGCTCTCTTGGAGGGCCGTCACCTTCTCTTTGAGCCGGTTACATTCACGCTCATTAGAAATAGCAGCCGCGTGGGCAAGAACAACATGCTGCCAAAAAAGCAAGGTGAGTATGGTATGTATTTCAAATAAAACTAATATGTGCAGGTGTAACGTACCTGATAAGCAGCCTGTTCAAGGGCGGCGTCCAGCTATGACCCTTCGGCCTCGCTTATTGCGGACACCAGCTCGGTCTCGCCCACCTCTCGAATAGCCTGAGCTAGAGGCTCCAGTAGAGGTTGAAGTCCTGTCCTCCTTTCGAGAAAAGGGGCCAAGAGGGGGAGACTTGCCAAGGCGCTCTGATCATCGTCGGTGGGAGAAGGCCCTGAGCGAAGAGAAGCATCCTCTGAAGCCTCTGTAGACTGCCCCTCGTCAGTTGACTCAGATGGAGTCAACCTCGCTGCGGGAATAGACATCGGCCAGGATTGGCCTTTTCCTTTTCCAGGAGCCGCCACCAGCACCAGAGATGTCACCTGCACCGAAGTAATCTCCTGCGCCGGAGCCGTCTCTAGCTCTGGGACCACCCTCCTTCGCTGGAGCCACCCCCACTGAAACTAATTCTGCAAACAGGACTACTCAGATTGGTAAAAAGAAAGTGAAGCAAGGATTGATTGGTAAAGATGTACCTCCACCACCCTGTTGCCGAATGAGCACATGTGGGATCGAAATGGCGACTAGAGGAGGGTGAATAAGCGCATCAACAATTTTTTGTGAATCCGATGGACTGTCCTGAACACCCAACACTCCTCTAAAAATTTCAAATTCAAATCTCAAATAAACAATGTAACTTCAGAATTCAATTTAACTCTAATAAAATTTTTTATTTGTATCAGACTTTGGATGATCGATTTAGTCTGTCGACATATGGAACTCCGAAGTAGAACAGAACCATCGACTGTTGGTATACCAACTGACTTAAATCGACGAATCAAATGCCGACAAGATTCAGAGTTTTGAAAACAAGTTCAGAATTCAAATTTGACAAATTTAATTATTCACGAATGGATTAGATATTAACTTTTTGAGACTTTGAAAGAGCAATGAAGGCAAAGATGTATAAACAGGATAGATCTATTTTGCTCAATGATGAATATCAAATCAGTCCAAAAATTACTGAAAAGTTTTCAGCAGACAATAGTTTTAGTACTGAATTTACAGAATCAACAAAGCAAAAACAGTTTTACCAGAGTAAAATCTATACTCTATTCTATTCAAGAAATCTGAACCTTGATTCAGCAACTAATAAAAACAGTATTGGTAGAAATAACCAGATTACCAGTAAAACTTTTCACCTTGGATCTTTTACTTGAGTACTACAAAAATATATTAAGATGAAAATGAGTTCTAGCACTGATCCTTAGCAAATGACACTGAACAGGAGAAATCACAGACTGATCTGAATAAACTGAATCAAAACAGTACCATACAGTGGGTGATCTCAATAACAGATCAAATTACACTTTAAAAAATTCACTTCAGGAAAAACAGATCAAGTCACTTTCATATAAATAACATTTCTGATCTCTTTTCAGCTCGAAACAATAATTTTAAATAGACATTTGTGGCTAAAACTTTTAGCGGTTCTGAACAATTAACAACACATATGTTGTGATTCTGACTTTGATTTCAGTACACAACAGTTCTCAGCACTTAGCAAATATTAATACGAAGTCTTTTAGTGAAACATCCAGAATAAATCTCAACAGACAAAATAAAGCAGTTAAAACAGAGCACACAAAAAGCTGTGTGAGTCCTGAAACATTTATGTCATTAGGTGTCCCCACTATTGCTTTTCAGAAATGATGTCTCTCATAGTTCAGACAAAATAGGTAAGACACAGTTCATCCTTTCCATGAATTAGAAAAGGTTAGGTGTTCACTCGTTTTTTCCCTTTACAGCAACAACCTCAGTTTAACTAACTTGAAAAGGTATTCAGATCACAACTAAAAGTATGACTATTCATCTGAAGAACTCAGAAATTTCAGATCACAACAAAAAGAAGCAATTAAACAGAGAATCAACAAACAATCAGTCACCTGTTCATAACCATACCAGAGTTATTTCTAGTTCAGTATAAACAGAAGATTAAACTCTTGGCGGGATTCACAAAAAAATTAATCATGTACTGTTCAGGATAAAAGTTGCATCTCACACAACATAAACTGAACAAAACAGATGGATCAAGAACACTCTATCAAAAATTAGTACTAGAAGTGAAGAACATTGTAAATGTAACAACCAGAACCAAAGTATATATGAACTTCACACACAGTGGTTCATGTAGTATAAGAATCCAGCAGTGAAAACCATATTCAAACAACAGGACAGCGTAATACACAAACACCCACAGCAGTAGATAAAATATTCAGAGAACAAGACATCAGATAGAGTCAAGAACAGAGAACACACCAGGAGAATCTTCACGTATTGTTCATCATCGGGCAAAATATGTTCAGCACACAAAACACTTCACAACAGAAGGTAAATGCACAAGAAACCAGAACAGAAACATGGTATTATACAGGAAAAGTTCAGGCTGGAATATGACTAAAAGTTGTAACCCTCCGCCTTAGGCTAGGTCCTCCTTTTATAGGCCAACCTAGAAGGGAAAATTACAAAGATACCCTTGGGTTTTTTCAATTTAATTAAAATACCATGGAGTATTTTCAGAATAACATATTCTGAAAAGTACCCAAATGTTGACTCTAATTTATTACAACTTTGACCCTATACTTTTAATATATTTTCAGAATTTTGAAAATTCTGAAAAATACTAAAATTTTGCACTTAATATAAATTACTAAACGAAAATAAACTCTTAATTATTTGAATTTAAAAACATTTAGAGATGAGATGATTTTCAGCAAAACCGACAAAGCCTCCTAGATCATCGATGATCGACGTTAGTCTGCGAAATCGACTGCCAGCAAGTCTCTCCCATTCTCGATCCCTCGAGCCACCTTGTCACTTGTACTGGCTTCCCTTTCGCTGACTCGAATGACACCTATTGGCGTAAAAGATTACGCTAACAGGTTTCTGAAGATTAGAAACTAACAAATGAAGTGTTTGCGAAGTAAACTATTCCAAGCCTCCGAAAGGATAATAGCTAGAAATAGTTTGAAAGTGTGTATTGAATAACTTGTATTCGGTCTTCATTACAGGGTAAAACGGGGGTATTTATAGGCCTAAACATTAAGGAAAAGACCTTTTAATCCCTCTGTTACAACCGACATAGTGGAAACTATTTGGTACCCTTAATAGGGCTAAAATGGTAAAAGACTAATCTAATGAGAAAGAAGATAAGTCTTCCATCTTAGTTGGCAGCGAAGCTCCCGGAAGAGTCTAAGATCGAAAATATACTTCGAACTAGAGTCTGTCTTCATACTTCGAACTTGATCTACTGTATCTCCGGAGTTGTATGCTGAAAACCTTTCAATTAATCATCGGCCTTTGTTCTGTTACTGCAATAACCCTGAAGATGGAATATTTTCCCCCAACAGTAGCCCCTCGAATACGCTTCTCCGTTAAATCTGTGATGTTAGGAAAGTAGTATTCGCAAGAAAATATAACCATGCGTAGGGGTTAGCAGATTTAATCCACCTCCGAAATGCATGGAGATATAAAACTTCGAATTATATTTGAACTATCTTAGAATTAACTCGAAAAGCCCGAAAGCTTTTTCAGGCTTAGAAGAAATAACCGTTGGCTTTTTCCTTCTAACGGAAGTTACGCGATGCGAAACGGTTAAGAATGCAAAATGGCAGATGCAAACGGTAAAAAATAGTGGTCTAGGCTATAAATAAGGGGCCCAGAACCTTCTCGAGTACCTTTTCACTGCTTTTGTGCAAACCAAATCGCAAACAAACCCTAGCCTCCATTTCCTCTTCAAGCAACCAGAGCAAATCCATGGTGAAGACTAGTTTCAAGGTTCCTGGGGGGGCTTCAGCCTAGGCTCAGCAGCAAGCTGCTGCAGCAGCAGCGGCTGCGACACCAGCGACAGCAACTTCGACATCTGCAGTGGCAGCAATGGCGGCGTCAGGAGGAAATCCCCAACACGATGATCCTCATGGTCATTTTCTGGCATCAACGAAATACGCAGATCAATCCTATCAGTTAGGGCCCTCAACCTGCAAAAGGGAATCGCTTGCGGCCTCAATAGAAGGCAAGATCAGTTCTGTAATCATGATTCACAAACCTGGAAAGGAAGTCATTCCGTCACCAAGACCCGGAGAAGTGGTTGTTTTTGAAGTCTTCTTCGAAGCTGGCTTAGGGATTCCGGCAGTTGACTTCTTGGCGGAGGTATTGGACTTATTTCATGTTACTCTCCCCCAGCTTTCTCCGAATGCGGTAGCACGTCTTGCCATTTTTGAATGGGCATTGCGAGCCAAAGGTTGCGAAGGGAGGGCTGAGATCTTCGCAGCACTGCACAGGGCTTCGTGCCGACCAAAAAACTTCATAGGCCTCAGAGGTGAAAAGATAGTGGTGGCCTTTGGAAGTATTAACTTCCGACTTCGAGACGAATATGCCCTTTCGGTTTCTAGCCAAAGCTATCAACGCCAGATTGTATATGGATTGGATCCTTCGCTGGTTTTATGCCGAAGTTGGGGCAGGAAGCCAACTAGCGGGACCTCTTTGGGACATAAACTTCCGGAAGGAAGCCCTTGTCCGCCCAGACCCAGGCCAGCTTGAAGCCCGACTTAGTCTTCTCTAATGCATCAGTCATCGCCTGAGCATGAGGGATCTGGCAGAGGAGTTCATCGGACTCCAAATCCCTCCTCTGATGGCCAACTGGCCAATCACTTTCGAGGAAGATCCAGAGGGTGGCATCCGCAAGATATCTTCGAACTCAAGCCCTGCAGGTAACTTCGAAAACAAAATATGCCATGTATATTAATTCGAAGAAAGTAATCAACTTAACTTATTTTTTAGCCTCTTCAGCTCCTATAACTTCAGAGCAGATTGTACGAGCTTCGGAGAAGATACTGGGAGTCCCAACTCCGGCCAAGAAGGAGTGGAGGAAAAAATTGGTTGGTACTTGGGAGCGGTCCAACCGAGTATGGGGGCTACTCAAACTTATTCCACCCCCTCTTTTGGATTGGGTACCTTCGGACAAAGGGCCCAAAAAGAGAAAAGCCAAAGTAGGAGCCTCAAGCTCTGCCAGGACTCCACTGAAAAAGGTAGCTCGAAAGCCAAGAGTTGCTGCGCCTTCAAGCCCAATAGTTTCAGTTTCTGATTCTTCGGAGGATGAAGGCAAAATGCTTGTTGACCTGATCAACAAAGATGCAGCCCAAACCGATGCAAGTATTGATAATGCTGCAAACATGCCGGAGTCTCAAGACAACCTTGGGCAAATGAGGACTCCGGTTGCTCAAGAGAATTTACCACAGGATGGAGCCCCTGTGAATGAAGGTGGGGTCGAAGTTGCTGTAGAATCAACTTTGATTCCAGGTGAAACAACAACTGCCACTCCCGAAGATGCTCCAACAGTCGAAGATTTGACTGTTGACTCCGATGAAAACTTTGGAGTAGCCTTCGATCCGCCAAGCAGTCCAATGCTCACTCGCCGACAAAACTTCGGAGGTAGACTTCATATAATTCCTTTATTCTTTTTCTCTACAAAATTATACATTGTATAATACATTTGCTTCAGCAGGATCTGCTTCTGTAGAAGAGGTCCTTCCCGAAGATACCAATCCTGGAACATCAGGTACTCCGGAGCTAATTTCGGAAGTCGGTCAGATGGGACCTAGAAAAGGCAAAGGTAAAATGGACCCCTTCCCTGCTCCAAGCTCAGGATTAACTCCGTCTGAATCGACAAATGAGAGCCAATCAACAGAGGGGGGCCAGACTACCGAAGTTCCTGAAGAAACAGCCCAGCGCTTCGGACCCTCGCCAAGTGAAGACGACCAGAGGGCCCTATCTATGCTCCCTCTTCTAGCTCCGTTTTTGGAGCGAAGAACTGGACTTCGGACTCTGCTCGAGCCTTTGGACCGAGCTAGCCGCGAAGTCGGGGAGAGAGAGTTGGTAGCCATTTTAAGCGAGGCTGAGGGTTCGGAGCTCAACGCTGCTATGGAGTGTGCAGCGTACCAGGTACGAAGTATCTGCAAAATAAAGTTAGTCTTACATACGAATAATTTCTCACCTTCGTTTTTTCTCTTTGCAGCAAATAGGCTTGGCCCGAGCTGCGAACATTTCGAATGAATGTGGAAACCTTCGCCTTCAAGAGGAAATCACCACTCTTCAAAGAAATCTCAATATCTCCGAATGTCGAGTTTCCCAATTAGACAACATGGTCTCAGCAGAGCGAAGGGCTAGGCAAAGCTTAGAAAGTGCGAAGAAGGAGCTCGAAGCTGAACAAATTGTGCTTCGAGTAGAAATAGAAAAGATGTGAGCGGAGCATGCTACGGCGGTGGCTGAACTTGTCAAGCTTCAAGAGGAAAAAGCCAAAGCTGCCAAAAAGGCTAGTAACATGCTTACTCAGAAGAATTCTTTATCTACGGAAGTAGCTAGGCTCTCCAGCATAGAGGAAGAATTGACTTCTGCAAAGGACGCTTTACTTGACGACAAGCTGAAATCGGAGAAGGTGGCTGCGGAGGTCATGAACCAACTGCTAGGTGTTCTAGAGTACTTCGGTACTACTGGGACACTTCCTTCAAATGACAATGCTTCTTTGCTTCAGTGGTTAAAAATGATCCAAGGAGCTGCGAAGACGATGAAGACGACATGCTTTCGGTACGGAGAACTCTTCGGACAAGTGGCTGCTATCGGCATACTTCGCTACTATGAAGATCTAGGAATAATGATAATTCCGAACGCAGAAGCGGCTCCAATCACCTTTGATGAAAACCGGCTTCTCAATACTTCCGAAGACGTGGCCGCTGCTTGGCAAGCCTTCCAAGCTTCATGGAGAGCTGAAGGGCAACGCCAAAAGCAAGCTCGGTTGCAAGCTTCGAGCAGCCAGCCTCCACAAAACCCGCAGGTTTAGATTTATCTTAGGATCTCGACTATGTAAAGCATCATGCTTTTGTAATTTTATTAATGAAAATTTGCTTATCATGTTTTTAGGCTTTGCCTCATATGGAAGATGTCGAAGTGTTAAACATGAACGACGAACTCTGCCTACTATGGGCTACCTTCGATATTTTAAAACTTCACAAGCGCCCTCAATTTTTAGTTACTCGGGATAGCTCCGGTGCAATTATGCCCGAAGTATGCAAAAACATATTGTCTTATATTAAAGAGGAAGAAAAAGAAGTTAACTTGGAAAATTCATCTTCCGAAGACATTACATGGTCCGAAGACGAAGATGAAGCTCAAGGTAAAAACCCTGAAGAACTTGGAAGCTGGGAAAGGAGCCCCGAACGACTTCGAACTTGGGTCGAACTTCAACAAGAACAAAAAGACTTTAGAGCTTCGAAGGGAGGCAGGAGAATTAAACGTAAAGTTGTTAGGACTCCCGGTTCTGGAACTAGCCGTTCCATCCTTAGCTCTAGAGATCGAAGGGGTCTTCGATTCCTTCTCGGTATAGATACCGATTTTTCATGATGTAATCATAATTGTTCGAATAATAAATATCGATTTAAAATTTTCTCCCTATTTACTAGCCCCTCTTTGGGCGTAAGCAACTTCGAATTGTATTCAAAGATTGTAAGGCGCAAAGAAAAACTTAGGAGTTCAATTTTTGGGACTCGGAGCCCCTCAGCAATTTAAAGATTGATTAACATCTTATAAAATGTCTTCGACTATTTGAAGTCCGAAAATATGATTCAAATTAACGACATTTCCCTCTCGGTAAACTCCGCGATTCCAGTGCGTCCACTCGGAAGTTGGAAGTTTATGAGGGGTAGGCATTATATGAACCATATGCTTTATTAATTTGGAAATTGTTTACAAGTGATTACAAGAAGCCCCTATGGGAAGTATCGCTTTAGGTGCTCTGCATGCTAAGTATGTGCTAACTCTTCACCTTTCAAATTAGCTAACTTAAAAGAGCCAGGACGCCCTGAACAAACAATTAAGTATGGACCTTCCCATTTATTTCCTAATTTTCCTGGCGCTATGATACTTCGCAAAACGAGATGACCCGGCCTAAGCTCATTGATCTTGACTTTCGGGTCGAACCAAGTCTTCGTCTGTTGTTGATACTTCGTCAAATTGGCTACAGCTCGAAGTCTTGTCTCTTCTGTTAAATCCAGCGAAGCCAGTCTTTCTCCTTCTATTTCCGGTTCGGTGCTGCGAAGTGATCCTCCTTTGAGCTCCGTAGGTGTCATAGCCTCATCTCCGAATAATAGTCTGAATGGAGTGAAACCCGTAGACCTCGTTTGTGTAGTCCGAATGGACCATAAAATCTTCAGAAGTTCTTCGGTCCAGAGCCCTTTTGCCAATCCTACTATCCTTCGATTTAGCCCTGACAAAATATTTCCATTAGCTCTTTCTACAGCTCCATTAGACTGAGGATGTCTCACTGCAGCAAAACATAACTGGATGTCTAGATCTTCGCAAAATTTCCTGAAAGGTTCTGCATCGAACTGTGTTCCATTATCAACTGTGAGTTGCCTAGGCACTCCAAACCAGCAAATGTATTCTTCCAAAAGAATTTCTGTACATTGTTCGAAGTGATAGCTGTTAAGGGCTCTGCTTCTACCCACTTAGAAAAATATTTAATAGCTACCACTGCGAACTTTAAATTTCCCTTAGCTGCTGGAAAGGGACCAATCAGATCCATACCCCATCTGGCCATCTGCCATACTGGAGCACTAACTTGAAGAGCTGTTGTTGGGCGATGACTCTGTCGTCCCATCCATTGACATCCTTGGAAGGTGGGAACTAAATTCTCCGCATCGGCTACTATTGTAGGCCAATAAAGCCCCTAGCGAAGTGTCTTTCCTGCCAAAGCTCTAGGGGCTAAATGGCTACCGCAAAGCACTTCATGGATTTCTCGAAGAATATCTTGACCTTCCGTTTGGGATATACATCGGAGCAGAGGGGAACATACTCCGGCCTTGTATAAAATACCATTGATTATGTGATAATTCCTGGCCCTAAGTTTCAATCTTGAAAGTTGTGGCTCTTCAGACAAATTTGTTCCTCCTTGCAAAAGTTCCATGATTGAATTCCTCCAGTCTGTACTTGGAATGCAAAGAATTTCTGCAGAAGGAATTTGTGGCACCGAAGGTGTACTGAGCTCCTCATAAAAAGCCTCTTCTGGTATATCCATAGCTCCGGCTGCAGCTTTTGCTAAGATGTCAGCTTGCACATTTTCTGCTCTAGGTATACTCCGAATGGAAATACCTTTGAATGCTACTTCGATCTTACGGATTTCTTCTAATTATTTTGCAAGCTGTGGATGCCGAACTTGGAAACTTTTATCTACGTGCCCTGCTACTATTTGAGAATCTGTCTTTATAACAACACTTGTAGCCCCTAGAGCACGTGCTTTTTGGAGTCCTAGTAAAATCACTTCATACTCCGCTATATTATTGGTAGACTTAAAATTGAGTCTTGCAGAGTACATTGCTCTTTGCCCTGAAGGCGAAATTATCACTGCTCCAACACCTGCTCCCGATGCTTGGAAAGCTACATCAGAATAAATAGTCCAAATTCCTTTGCTTGGCTTCTCCGGAGATGGGGAGGACTACTCTTTTTCCTCGATCTTGCCCTTCTTCTTGCTTCGGAGGTGGCATAAAATTGACCACCAGAGGGCGTCTTGCTGAATCAAAGTTCTCTATTCGCGCTACAGCCTTGGCAGGCTCAAGGCGCACTTCAGCTGGAACTCAGTCAGTAGTGCCTCGACCCGAAGTTCTTTCCAAATAATCTCCTCTCAGAGCAAGTATAGCTTTGCACGCGTCAGTTGCATGACTTCGATTTTCACCATGGATGCAACAGAAAAATGTCTGGCCTTTGCCAGCCGGTTTCCCTGGCGGCCTCCAGCCGCTGGTCTTGCTTCCCGAAGGTTGCGGAGGTCTTTGGGCAAACTTCTGCGAGGGTGCAATGTTCAGAACTTCTGAACGAGGATGCTTTTGCCCCCAACGCCTGTCATGCTGAGCTTCGAAGCTAGGCCCTTGTGACTGTGCTGAAGTTTTCACTTCCAATTTAACTTCTTGTAGTATGGACGGAGTAGCTGCAGTTCTCTGAAGCAAACCTTCTTCTGACCTTGCATACTCTTCGAAATAAGACATCAACTGGGAAACAGAAGATATACTTTTCCGGTGAAGTTTATCAAGTAGGCCTGGGTGAATAACTCCCTCTCGAGCTATGTCAACTACGGAAGACGTAGTTAACCCTCGAATTTGCGACTTCGTATGAGCGAAGCGCTTGAAATAGTGTCTTAAGGTTTCTCCAGGGAGCTTCTTCACCTGGAAAAGACTTCCTGTTGACATTGGAGGCACGAAGGTGCCCTGGAAATTGCTTACGAACATCTTCTTCAACCGCCCCCATGAACTGATTGATCCTGGCTTTAGAGACCAGAACCACCGCAATGCCACTCCTTGAAGAGCTAGGGGAAAACATTTTTCCATAGTGTCCCGCACTCCTCCACTTGCTTCAATCGCCAAATCATAAGAACGGATGAATTCTCCAGGATCGTCATCTCCGGCATACTTGCAAAGCTTTGAAGTCTTAAACTTAGGGTCGAAGCGCACTTTTTGCAATTCAGGATGCAGCGGAGAATCGGTGTCGAAGGAAGCGTTCTCCGGGGCTTCGGGATAAATAGGTTCGTCGTCTTCGGGCACTTCAGGAATAACCGGGATGGCTTTAGAACGAAGCCTATTTGCGGCTTCCTGCCACCACCTTGCTACTTCCTGCCAAGTCTGTCTTCATCTCAGCTGGAAGGATCTTCCGGGTCTTGAGAACTGTAAGGATCAGTTCGAAGTGGAACTTGAGGTGGAAGAGGGACTCCGGCTGGCCGAAGTATAGATGGAGTTGGCAGAGGAACTCCGTATACACGGGGAAGGGGGATTCCTTCTGGAGTTTGAGGTGGAGGAAAAGTCGAAGGTCCTCTGACCTCAACTGTGTCTAAGGATCTTGTTCCGAAGGTCCGAGGAGACCTCCAAACAGGATTACTACTTGCACTCCGCTTAGGAGGCATGACTTGAGAGCTTGCTAGAGAATGAAATTTTTTGGACTAGGTTCCCCACGGACGGCGCCAACTGTTGGCATAAAAGATTATGCTAACAGGTTTCTGAAGATTAGAAACTAACAAACGAAGTGTTTGCGAAGTAAACTATTGCATGCCTCTGAAAGGATAATAGCTAGAAATAGTTCGAAAGTGTGTATTGAATAACTTGTATTCGGTATTCATTACAGGGTAAAACGGGGGGTATTTATAGGCCTAAACATTAAGGAAAAGACCTTTTAATCCCTCTGTTACAACTGACATAGTGGAAACTATTCGGTACCCTTAATAGGTCTAAAATGGTAAAAGACTAATTTAATGAGAAAGAAGATAAGTCTTCCATCTTAGCTGGCAGTGAAGCTCCCGGAAGAGTCTAAGTTTGAAAATATACTTCGAACTAGAGTCTGTCTTCGTACTTCGAACTTGATCTACTGTATCTCCGGAGTTGTATGCTAAAAACCTTTGAATTAATCATCGTCCTTTGTTCTGTTACTGCAATAACCCTGAAGATGGAATATTTTCCCCCAACAACACCTCGTCTCGATAAACCATTATCCCATGTCATGCTTCGTCTCCATGCATGCATCTGAAGTCACTCTCAACTCCGATTGGCATTCTCGACCATCTGACGTTAGACTCCCTGTCTAAACCTGATCCCTTGCCATCGACAGTTGATAAGTATCTCAACCCTGTACACACGAGACAAGCACAGACACACACACACTTCCAAGAAACATGAACATCATAGCCAACTTCGTCAATCACTCATCATAAACTTGAACCACAGTGAAAACCTCACTTGG
Organism: Zizania palustris; assembly: GCA_019279435.1. Classification (NCBI taxonomy): domain Eukaryota; kingdom Viridiplantae; phylum Streptophyta; class Magnoliopsida; order Poales; family Poaceae; genus Zizania; species Zizania palustris. Next base: position 37,126,431 of record JAAALK010000085.1, on the reverse strand, counting down.
TTTCTCAATCTCCCCCTTGATGAGTGCATTGAAAATCGAAGATGAAAGAAGATTAAAAAGCAATTTCAGCACACATGGAAAAGGATGATAGAATAAAACTTAAGGACAAAACTACCTCAAAAACTCAATTTGGCCACAAAAGTACATGAACTCTCCCCCTTTGGCAATGCAGACATCAGGATAACACCATGAGATGTGAGAGTAAAGTGTAAATGCAATGCTTTTGGAATATAATTAAGTTCAATTACAGTACAAACAAGCATTGTGTCTTACAAGCTGTCCTAATCAACTGTATGATAATCTCGAATGTATACAATCTAATTAACAGTAAGAGCAAACATTTTCAAGTTTTAGCAAATAAAAGCATCACTACTCAGACTAGTATACTAGACATGGCAAGGTAAGAGATGTAAAAGCTAGTCACATACTAACCAGATAATCACCTCCCACTACAAGGAGCTGCAGCAAACTTGATATGCGAGGAAAATAAACTTTTTATTCTTTATTTAAGTGCCAAGGGTTATTTGTATGTTAACCTTATGCTAACTGACCAAGCTAAGCCTAGGTTCAAACCATCATAAGCTTAAGGGATTGTTCATGATATACACTTCAATGTCCCAATTCATACCAAAGTGCAATGGTAAGCAGTCTAGAACAAGGTAGTGCGACAAACCAAACCCACTTGGATATTTGCAATTTTATCACAAGATAAATATTTTTTTGTCATTTTCATTTTTAATCATTCATCATTTTCCTTTTTCCTTTTTTTAATTTTTAGCATAATAGGATCAAGTTGCGTATTAGCATCCAGTGAAAAGGACAAAGCTATCAGGTATGTAACGAATAACAAATGAACCCTAACCTATTCATGCTAGTTTCCAGACTAAGTAGTGACCATTTTCAGATTTTAAAAAAATAAAGTCATGCTCAAGACAAGTAGTTAGATGTATTCAATCCAAGCATAATCAACAGAACTATAAGACAGTATTGTAAAAGGCATAATAAAGCATGTACATGTAAAAGAAATTAATCATATTATAGAAACATATGCAAAAGTACACAACTCCAACTCACATGATGCCATAAGGATGACAAATGCCAAGCTCTCCCTTAAAAAATGCAAAAAGAGAAGCATCGAGAGGCTTTTTGAAAATATCTACAAGCAGATTCTAGGTATCAACAAAGCACAAATCGATATCACCCTTCTCATTGTGAACTATTAAGAAATGATAACACACGTCAATGTGTTTGGTCCTAGAATGCTCTAATGGATTTTTTGCCAAGCTAATCACACTCGTGTTGTCACAAAACAGTGGAACTCCTTTAAAATCCAACCCAAAGTCCTGCAAAGTAGAAACCATCCACAAAATCTATGCGCAACAGCTAGCAGCAGCTACATATTCAGCCTCAGCTATAGACTTTGCAACGCTAGACTGTTTGCGAGAATACCAACATAGAAGAGAAGAACCCAAAAAGTGACAATTTTCAGACATACTCTTGCGATCAATACGACATCCAGCAAAGTCAGGATCAGAAAAACCTCTCAAGCATAATGAAGATGATGCAGAATACCAGATACCAAATTCAAGAGTGTGCTTAAGATACCTTAGAATGTGCTTGACAATTTGATGATGTGAAGCCTTAGGAGAAGCCTGATAACGAGCGCACAGACACATAGCAAATTGTATGTCCAGCCTCATAGCCATCAAGTAGAGGAGGGAGCCAATCATGCTCTAGAACTCCTTCTAATCCACTTCTTCTCCGTCTTCATCTAGATCAAGTGCAACTGAAGTACCCATTGGGTTAGCAAGAGGTTTTGCATCTAACATGTGAAGAGCCATGCTGAAGAGCATGGGCCTCATGGCTCCAGATGTGATGAGTCATTGTCAACGGTAGTCAAAGAGGAGAGAAGAAGAGAGAAAATCTGCTGCGTCTGGGCTGCATGTGACTCAGGTACACGGGCAGCGAGCGACTGTCGGGCAGAAGGGCCGCGAAGTCAGGCTAGCCCAATCCGGGTACATGGGCTAGGAGCAACAGAGGATCGACTGGGCTGTTGACCAGGATTGACTCAGGTACACGGGTGGCGAGTGATTGCCGGGCTGAGAGAGCTGCGGAATCGGGCTTGCCCAATCCGGGTACCTGGTGCAAAGTCGGTGGAGGCTTTGTCAGTTTCGGCGCAAAACTGACGACCGCTGATCTCGCATCGGACTATCCAGAAGTGAAGTCGTAGCCGCTACAAAAGCTTAGCTTCCAGATAAGTCATCTGTAAATAGGAGTTTACTATTTTGTCCTTAGGCCCACAGTCAGTAAGTCGAGTATGTAAAAATATCATAAGGGTAGTTTGGTCTTTTCCATTTATTTCAGCGTCTGTAAAAAACCCTAGGGGTATTTTTAAATTTTCCCATTTATTGGGCTGCCTATAAATAGGCCACAATCCCTAGCGTTAGGGTTAACACACTTTAATCTGAAAAATCAATGTTCACTTCACCTACTCCTGTTTGTGCGTCCGCCGTCATTGTTTCTCATGCAGGTGCTTCTCTGTTTGCGTCGCCGCCGTTCATCGTGAGTAAATCGTTGCTGTGGATTTTCGTCTCAGTGTTTAATCGCCTCGTTTTGCGTGTATCACTGGACTATTTGATTCGAAGTACAGGACGTGGGGCCCACATCCTTGTACTGCCAGCTTCGATTGTTTTTTAGAAGGATCGAAGCCAATACAGGGACATCGCACTATCAAGCAAAGTAAGGTTTGGTCTGGTTTCGAAGTACACATGTTGTAGCTTCGAATGGGTCAAGTCCTTCGAAGTTTCTCTTGTGATCAGTTCAAAGTTTTGTGCGAAGTGCAGGCTTCGCAGCTATCTTTGATGCAAATTTCGAGTGATGTTTTCTAGGCTTCGATGTTCGTTGGATTCGAATTTGTATTTTCCTTGAACTAGGCTTTGTTGCTCTGAAGTGTGTTGAACCCGAGGCATACTTCAGGACATACATCTTCGAAGCAGGCTTCGACACTGCAGGCTTCAACACTGCATGCTTCGACACTGCATGCTTGGACACTACAGGCTTCGCCAAGTACCTTACTGGAGACAACTTTGAACAGTAACTTCTCATCTCGTTTTACGTGCACTTAGATTATTTGCTGTTATGATTTGTTTCTGTGAAGTTTGATCCGCCATGTTTTGAATGCTTTGTTTATCTGCCTATTAGCACTATGTTGGTGTTTCTTCATCTAGGACACCAGTCGTTTCTAGGCTAGATTTTTTTAGGTTTTTGCGATCTGTTTATTTTTGCTGCTAAGTCATTTGAGGAGCGTTGGGTGTTGGGAGTAGGCCATTTATTTGATAGAATTTTTTAGGCGCCCATTCACCCCCCCCTCTGGTCGCTACTTTCGGTCCTACAAGTGGTTCAAACGACACGGCATGAAATCCGGTTGCTTTGAGTGTGGTGACCTAGGACACTTCATCGACGTCTGCCCAAAGTGCAATGGCCACAAGAAGGGCACCGGTGGTGGCTTCCACTACTCCGGCAAGCACGACAGCTCCTCCTTCAGCAAGGGCAAGCCAAAGACCAGATTCTTCAAAAAGGCCCTGAAGGACTACCGGCGTGAGAACAGGAAGCGCGACAAGGCCTTCTTCGCCGAGATGGAGGAGAGCTACTCGAAGCGGTCAACGTCTTCTTCCTCTTCATCGAGCTCAAGCGATGAGGAGATCGTCATCAGGAAGGGGAAGGACAAGGACGATTCGGTGGGTCTTTGCTTCATGGCCTTCGGGGACAGACCGAAGAGCTGCTCACATCAGCGCCGAAGATCCCGCAATAGCTTCTGCTCAATGGCTCTTGGGGATAAGGAAGAGAAGGGCTCCTCCGATGACTCCGACGATGATGACAACGAAAAGGTATCATCTTATGAATGTGAAATCATTGATTTACTTGAAAGCAATCGTCAGGAGTTAAAATATCGGGAAAAACTGCTTAGGGGGGCTAAGAAGAGGATAGATGAGTTAGAGAGTGAGCTTGCCGTGGTCAACGACATAATTGAGAGTCTATCTTCTTCCCCTTGCTTAGGTGATAGCAGTGAGTGCCAAAAGTGTGAGGTGCTTCTGTGTGACCTGTCGACTCTGCAGTCCAGGTACATAGAAAGGTTTGATGAGAGGGACGCTTTGGCCACAGAGCTTGAAAGTGCTCAGCTAGAGCTGAAAGATGCTCAAGCCACTGTCATCATGCCCTATGCTGATTGCCCATCTCATCTTGCTAGTTTAGCTGAGCTGAAAGCCAAGGGCAATGAGCATATAGGTGATTTGGAGAGAGTGAGAGCTGAGCTGGCGCAGACTAGGCTAGAGCTTGAGACACTGGCAGTTCCACCCACTGTTTGTGAGAACTACTTGTCTCTTAGACTGGAGTTGATCAAGATGAAAGTCGAGAAGTCTATCCAGGTAGATAGCGTGTGTGAGACCTGCTTGTCTCAGGTGGAGGTACTAGCTTCCTTAAGAGAGGAACTAGCTGATACTCAGAATGAAAATTTTTACCTCCATTCTATCCTGAGTTGGATCAATGCAAGAGAGCCATAGCTCGGCATGATGATCCAGCAGTTTAAGAGGCAGGATGGGTTTGGGGTAGGTTACACCTACACCAAGGTTGACTTTGAGAGTGACATTAGCCGGCGGGGCAGTGGAGTGGAGTAAAATGACTCCTGAGCAGAGATATCCCAAGACTCACTCCACTAAGTCTTTCCAGGCTAGTCAGCCCAAGGATGGAGTGATTCAAGAACAGCCCAAAGCTCCACCCAAGAAGCCCATCTGGGTTCCAAAGCCCAAACACCTCCACACTTCTCTTGACTCTCTTCCTGGACCCTCTCAACCCAAGAAGACTACACCAAACACCACTAAGCCCAAGAACCCCAAGCCTCAACCACATCCCAAGAAGCCCACCTATCATTGTGAGTACTGTCAGAGAGACGAGCATCTTGAGGAGTTTTGCTCCAGGAGGAAGCAGGTTGAGGGAGCTGAGAGAGCTCATGGTGGTCGGGAGCAGTTCTACCCGCAGGGTGGTAGACTAAAAGTTCATCGACACGGGGAGAGGCTGGAGGCCAGGCCGCGTCGTGTAGGTGGTGGTAGAGGAGACGGCTTTCAAGCCCGTGCTCCAGATGGTGGTGTTCGTTTCGGCAGAGCTCCAGGTCATTTTGGCTACGGTCCTGGACCTCATGGTTGAAGCTTTAGGTATAACCGAGGACCGCGCTTTGAGTCACGCTTTGGTTCGAACTCTTATGATGATTTTTTCTTTCCGTCTTTTGAGCAGATGGCTCGACATTGGTTTAGCTCTTTTGCTAAACCTGGTGCCAGATCATTTTCTCCCCCTTACAACCACTGATTGTGCAGGATCGGGGACTATAGGACGTTTGGATCATGGACTCAGTATGCTCTCGCCACATGATGGGACATCGCAGATGGTTCTCTAGTCTCTCTCCCCCGAGCTCCAAGGAATACATCACCTTCGGGAACAGTGGTCAAGGAAAGGTAAATGATATTGGCTCAATTCGTATCTCTGACCATTTCTCTTTAAAGAAAGTTGCTTTGGTTGGAAATTTGAACTTCAATTTGATTTCTGTTTCGCAACTTCTTGAGGATGGGTTGGAGGTTCGTTTTAAGAAGGGAAGCTCTTCTGTGTTTGATTCTACAGGGTCTTTGATTTGCCAGATCTTACCGTTGGGTAAGGTTTTTCGGATTGACTTCTCTAGTTCGTTTGGCCCTTCTCGCTGTTTGATTGCTGGATTGTAACACCCCAAATTTTCAAAACAATAAAAAAATATTATTTAATTCAATTTCTTGGATTTGTTAAATTGGGAAATACCTTTAAATACTTTCCCTTAACATTTTGAACTACATCATAGAGTTAATGACCAAACCAGGAGCTGAAAATTTTTGTATAAACTCTCAAGACCAAGATCTATTTTTGAGAATTTTTATAAATTTTTATCAACCTTGGAAGTAGCCCTAATATTTTAAACCAATTTCTGCAATTATTTTTAATCAGAAAACATTTTTAAATAGTATTGGGCATCCCTCCTCCCTTCTCTCTCTCCCGGCTGGCCCAGCCCGTCACCCTCACCCATCTTAGGCTGACAGCCCGACCCCACCTATCGGCGCAGAATGCCTCCCCTCGTGCGCGCGCCCGACACCGCGGCCCCACCCGTCAGCCCTCTCGCTCGCCCGCCCACGCTCGCTGGCCAGTGGCCCCCGCCTGTCGTACCCGTCATCAACCTCACGCCACCGCCCCCAAATCACGCCGGCCGACGACCTCGCCCTCGGATCCGCCTAGCCGGCCCGTCCCCCATTAAATTAACGCCATTAATCGGTCCCCCGCACCGCGCCGGCCATTTTCCCCCGTTAACCCTCGCCATTAAGCCACGGGATCAACGCTGCGCGTGCATGGCCGAGCCTTCGCCGGCGAGTTATGTCCCTCTCTCGACTTTCCTTGCATGCGACCTCCGCCGGTGACCCTATTTAAAACCCATGACCGTCCGCGTTTGATCCCCCACACTCACTCGCTGCGAGAACGAACAGAACACCCGTGATCCACATTTTAGTGCTCCCCTCCTGCTTCGCCTCCGGCCACCGCTCGCCGTCTCCTCGGACCACCTCCGTCCACTCCCTTGCCACCATCGTGACCGCAAGGATGACCCCGACCTCGGCCACCCCTCCGCTGACGTTGAACCCCGCCGGAACACCATCGCCGACGAGGAGCCCGAACCACTCCGCCATCTACCCTCACCGCCGACCACTTCCCGTCGACCCCTCGCCTCGCCTAAGGTACCATCGTGACCGCCGTAGCACCCTCTTTCCATTTCTAGGCATAGCTAGGGCCGCCGTCGCTCGCCGTGGCCCCTGGCCCGCTCGCCGTCGTCGGAGAAGATGACCAGCACGGGTCGGGTACCCGTGCCGTGTCGGATTCCATCCCGACCGCACGATCTAATCCGCACCGTCGGATCTGGTCAAAGCGGTACGTTTTAATCTCGCGCGTTCATTTCCATTTAAAACCCGCGATCGATCTCGTGCGTCCACGTGGTACCCTTTCGCGCGTTTTAATCATGGCCGTCCGTTATCACTTAAGCACCCCGCCTCGCCCTCACGCGTTGGATCTGGATCCAACGGTCCAGATCGATCCGGCGCACGTGCACAGTGCGCGGGTTCACCGTGGGCCTGGCTCACCGTGGACCCGAGGCATTTTAAATTTAAAAATAAATTCGAGAAATGCTTTTAAACTTGTAAAATTCATATCTGGCGCATTTGAACTCTAAAAATTGCCATTTCAATTTCAGAAAATTTATAATATTATTCTCTACACATTGGTTCAATAAAAACAATATATTACTTTAGACTTTTTCATATTTATTTAAATAGGTATTCAAATACCCTTGGGGCAAAAATGTAAATTTCATTATTTAAAATTTCATTATAGTTTATATTTATTTTCTTTCTGCTCATATCTTGAATACCACTAAATTGCCCATGAACCTTTTATTTTAAATTTATTAGAAGACTTAAAATAAGGCTATTCCCAATTAAAAATCCATTTTATAATGACCATATTTCCCTATAGTTCATTTCAAATTATTTATGAAATAAATTTCAGAAACTTAATAACTTGGTTTCCCTAAATTAAACCAATTTAAACCTATGTCCTTATTCTGTTGTCTTCTATTGTTTAAATTGAATGTTGTAATTATTTTAATTTACTTTATTTATAACGAGAAGACTACGACACCACCGAGGAGCCGGAGTACTTTCCCGAAGTTCCTCCCTCCCCATTCGCTGAACAAGGCAAGTCACCAAACCAATCTTTTGAGCATATTGAACCCATGTTTAATTAAACTATCGCTAAAACACATAGGTTATATATGTGCATTAGTCCAATGAAAACCCTTACACTATATTTATTTAGGATCCCCCGACCTTGATGTGCAACCCAAGCCATGCTATCTCGCCCAACCTCCTTGTCACCATATGGTTAATGTTATTAGCTAGTGTCCAATGTATTCACATGATTGCTATAGGATAAAAATGAGTCGTAGTGAAATGATTCTACTATATGATCCCCATTGTTCCTTATCCTTGGATTTCTGTCGGTGATGAGTTATGGTTGTGAGTGTATGCATGGTGGGTTCCGGGTGCAAGCTAGGGCATTGGTCGGTAGCACCCGGGGCACTATAAGGACCGGTCTGAGGGATCCGTTACAATACACTTCCGTACTAACCACAAGTCTAGTGGGTATGTCCTAACTAAGGTATGGAGTGTTCCAAACCGAGGCCACCATTTGGAGATGGGTCAAGCAGCACCTGCGGGTGGCTTGTACCGACGTGGCGCAAAAGGGGGTGTGACGTTAGCCGGGATGCGGCCCGGCGCGCCGGCGAAACCTAGAGCGGGTGGTTATCGCTTGGAGCATTTCATGCTGAGGTTTTGGAACGAGTTCCCGTGGTATGGGTCATCTCATTTGGGATGAGTGCGTGCCTTGTGGGTACAGTAGTACATCTCTGATCAGAGTCTTAAATCTTTTCGAAAAGCCGAGCCCACGGTCAAGGGCGGGTTGCGTGACATCCCACAGTTAGTTTACTGTAAATATGTATGTGCATGATGGTTTGACATGTAAGGACTGTTGTGCGAAGAGATAAAACGTACTCCTCGAGTTAGATGATGATGTTGATGCTCATGTTTACTTTTCCATACAATTAAACTTTGACTACACTAAATGCAATAACTGAAAATGTACGTTTTCGCACTGTTAGCCATTACCCTTCCTTGTTTATTATCCTGCATTATTACTTGCATTTGCGGTGGCTTGTTGAGTACTTTTTGTACTCATACCCGTTGGACCCCACAAAGGATGCCTACTACGAAGACGGTCTGGAGTATTGACCCAGTCAAGAAGAAAGATCCTGAAGAATGCGTTCGTAATGCTTTTACTTAATTTTTATTCTGATGTAATAAATATGGTCTGCGTACCATGAATACTGTCGTATGTACGATTGTCGCATGATAAACCTCTTGTATTATTGTTTTTCTTATGAAATTTAATAATGTCTCGATTTCGATAAATCGGGGCGCTACAAGATGGTATCAGAGCCGACTTGACTGTAGGAAGCCAAACAGACCCGCCTAGCCATTAGCTGCAGGAAATTATTTCTCAAAAACCTACATTATAAACTTTGTTCCTCCCCTCACTTTTATTCAACTTGCTGTTTTGTAGATGCCTGTCTATCAAGTCCACAGCTACTACCGCCACTACGAGGGCTTCGTCAGGGAGCTCCGTATTATGCTCACCTTCCTCGGGTTCCTCTTCGAGCCCGAATTCCAAGGAGTGTACCCCGATGAATTCGCCGGACCTTGTGACGTCTCCCTCACCATCCATGGCTCTGGAGAGCACCTGCCGCTCTACACCACCGTGCTTGGAGGCCCGACTTTCGACGTCGCGTGCCAACGAGTCGCCCTCCAGGCCCTCATGGAGCTGAGGATGATCTACGATGATCGTCTTCAGAACTCGTCCTTCCGGCTTGTGCCGAAGCGTACTCCCGGCGCCAACCATAGCATCTACCTCGGAGTTCACTCCGTGCGTGATCCGGTCATGGCCCAGCAGTCGCGTCTTCTGCAGGCTATGGATGACCTCCATACAAAGGCGGTGCTAGACGCCGATGAGCACCATGAGGTGGTTGAGTTTCTTCATGAGGAGACGAAGAACTTGATCCAACAGAACGGCGAGCTGCAGTGCAAGATTATACAACTACAGAAGGACATCGCAGAGATGGTCCCTCTCCTTCCGAGGAAGAAGAAGCCCATCCGTGAGCCCCTCCCTCGCCCAAAGAGGATCCCGCCACACCCCTCCCCCGCCAGACTCTCCACCAGCTCCCCTGCACCGCGTCCCGGCCTCGTCTCCGACCCCATCATCGAGAACTTTCTCGAGCCCACCATCCCTCTGGAGCCGCGTACTCGTGGTTCCGAGAGCACGGAGACCGCCTCCGGTGGCGAGTAGACGCTAGAGGCCGCTATCTTAATAAAACAATTTTTTGTATGTGGTGCTATCTACAACGAGTTGTGTTGTAGATAGAATAAAAGCTTGGTTGTAATGAACAAATTTTACCACTTGATATATTTATGCATGAGCCTTATTTTGATCATATTACTGTTTCGTCATCTCTTTGACACGTCGTATATTCAGAAGATGGCCGACCACTAGAACACCGGCTCCAACAACGGTGAAGGAGGAAGCTGTGATGCACCCGAGGGTGTTGTACCCAACTGGGGTGCAACGGGCCGACGTCAGTCTGGGTCGCCATCCGCCAACCATCCTACCTTGGCGGAGATGATGGTGAATCAGAACCAACTGATCACCGCCCTCCTCACATAGATGCAGCACCAACAGGCTCAGTTGGACAGTCTACAGAATGTAGAACCTGCCCCTCGCGCACCAGCACCCGCACCCGCACCCGCTCCACAACTCTCAGAGTTTCTGCGCGTGCGCCCGCCCATCTTCTTGAGCACCACCAACCCCATGGAGGCCGGAGATTGGCTCTGCACCATTGGGAAGAAGCTTGATCTCCTCCCCTGCACCGACCGGGAGCGAGTGGCCTTCGCCACTCACCAGCTCCAGGGTCATGCCGCTTAATGGTGGGACAACTACCGTGAGTCCCAGCTTGAGGACCACGTGGTGACATGGGTGGAGTTCACCATCGCCTTTCGCGCCGCCCACATCCCCGCCAGAGTCATCGCGGTAAAACAGCAGGAGTTCCGTGACCTGCAGCAAGGCAGCCGGACAGTCATGGAGTATCTCCATGAGTTCAATCGCCTCGCCCGCTACGCGCTGGAAGAAGTGCGCACCGACGCCCTCCGCCAGGCCAAGTTCATCCGGGGACTTAAGGATGAGTTGTCCATGCAGCTCGTCGCCACCGACTACGCCGACTTCCAACGGCTAGTCAATAAAGCGCTCATCCAAGAGACTGAGCAGAACAAGCTGGACCTCAAGAAGAGGAAGATGATCGACTTCAAGCAGCATCAGGTGAACTCTCAGAGGCCCCGTTTCGTTCCTCCGCCACCAGCGCCCGCCTACCATCCTCGGCCAGCCTTCAGGCCACCTCACGCCGCCGGTGGATCCAACGCCGGGCATCCTCGCCCTGCTCCACCAGCTCCGGCCGCGCAGCCAACGTCAGCCGCCAAGGCCCCGGTCTTGAAGGATCGCCAAGGGAGGCCAGTTGTCTGCTTCAACTTCCGCAAGGAAGGGCACTATTCTCACCAGTGTCCTCACCCCAAGCAACCCCAAGGCGCAGCACCCAACCAGGCGGTTCGTGCCCGCGTCAACCACATCAGCGCGGAGGAAGCTCAAGAGGCTCCCGAAGTCGTGCTCGGTACGTTCACCGCAAATTCCGTACCAGCTATAATATTATTCGACTCTGGGGCGACACACTCTTTTATCTCGGAAGATTTTGTGAAAATCAACGAATTGGATGTACTCCCTCTATCCGTCCCCATGATGATTGCCACTCCAGGCAATAAGACCTTAGCCCACTTATACAGTCCTAAGGTTAAGATAGAGATCCAAGGAGTATTGTTCCGGGCCAAGCCAGTTCTCATAAAGTGCACCGGACTCGACCTCATCCTACGGATGGATTGGTTGATGAAGCACAAGGGTGTGATCGACTGTGCCAACAAGTCCATCACGGTGACCAACCCTGAAGGCGAAGCCGTCACCTTTCGGATGACCAGTTGCAAACCACTCGACACGTCCCTCCACTTGCTAGCTCTTGAAGAGGTACCCATAGTCAAGGAGTTCATGGACGTCTTCCCAGAAGACCTACCAGGGATGCCTCCCAAGCGGGACATCGAATTCAGGATTGAACTTGTCCCCGGGACCACCCCAATCTCCAAGCGCCCACACCGGATGGCCGCCAACGAACTAGCCGAGGTCAAGAGCAACATCGAAGACCTAGAGCAGAAAGGGTACATCTGACCGAGTACCTCACCCTGGGGTGCACCTGTTATCTTTGCCTTGAAGAAGGACAAGACCAAAAGGATGTGCGTGGACTATAGAGCCTTGAACGATGTAACCATCAAGAACAAGTACCCATTACCTTGGATCGACGATCTGTTCGATCAACTGAAGGGATCCTCAGTGTTTTCAAAGATTGACCTCAGGTCAGGTTATGACCAGTTGAGGATTAGGGAAGAAGACATACCCAAGACTTCCTTCACCTCCCTCTATGGACTCTATGAGTATACGGTGATGTCGTTCGGACTCACGAATGCCCCAACCTTTTTCATGAACATGATGAACAATGTTTTCATGGAGTTCTTGGATAAGTTCATCGTGGTATTCATCGACGATATCCTCGTCTACTCCAAGACCAAGGAAGAACACGAGACTCACCTCCGCCTGACCCTCGGAAAGCTAAGGGAACAGCAGTTGTACGCCAAATACAACAAGTGCGAATTTTGGTCGTCTGAGGTGAAGTTCCTCAGCCACATCATATGTGCCAGAGGAATAGCAGTGGACCCAACCACCGTGGAAGCAGTGACCAACTGGCTGCAGCCCACGACCGTGACTGAGATCTGAACTTTTCTCGGATTGGTTGGATACTACCGCCGGTTCATCGAGAATTTTTCAATGATCACCAAGCCTATGACCAGACTGCTACAGAAGGAAGTGAAGTTTGAATGGACCCCAGATTGTGAAGAGAGCTTCCAGACTCTCAAGAACAAGCTCATGTCAGCCCCTATCCTAACACTACCGGACATCCAGAAAGACTTCCACGTCTACTGCGATGCTTCCCGCCAAGGTTTGGGATGTGTCTTGATGCAAGATGAGAAGGTAATATCCTACGCCTCCCGACAGCTGAGACCACATGAGCTGAACTACCCGACCAACGACCTGGAGTTAGCAGCCATGGTTCATGCCTTGAAGATATGGATACATTACCTTGTGGGGAATCGGTGTGAGGTCTTCACCGACCACAAGAGCCTCAAGTATATATTCACCCAACCGAACCTGAACCTCAAGCAAAGGAGATGGTTGGAACTGATCAAAGATTATGACTTAGGCATCCATTATCATCCGGGCAAGGCAAATGTGGTGGCAGACACCCTTAGTCGAAAAGGGTATTGTAACGCCATCATGATTTAGGACCAGGCTCCTCTACTTTACAAGGAGATGGAAAGGCTGAACTTAGGGATCACCACCCGAGCGTACCTCACAGCCTTGGAGTCTAGGCCTATCTTGATACACCAGATCTGAGAAAAGCAGAAGGAAGACCCGGACATCTTGGAGATCCAGCAGAACATGAGGAAGGGAAAAGCCCTTGGATTCTCCAAGGACGAACATGGTACCATCTGGTTCAAAAACCGGATATGCGTGCCCTACAAGCCTGAATTGAAGACCCTCATCCTTCAAGAAGCCCACGATACTCTGTACTCCATCCATCCCGGGAGCACAAAGATGTATCAAGACCTGAAGGAAAAATATTGGTGGGTCAGCATGAAGAGAGAAATAGCCGAGTATGTGGCCAAGTGCGACACATGTCGGCGAGTCAAGGCAGAGCATCAAAGACCTACCGGACTTCTGCAACCTCTCAAGGTCCCTGAATGGAAGTGGGAAGAGATAGGAATGGACTTCATCACGGGACTGCCCAGAACCCAAACTGGTCACGATTCCATCTGGGTGATCGTCGACCGACTCACCAAGGTGGCTCACTTCATCCCCGTCAAGACAACTTACACTGTCGCCAAGTTGGCCGAGTTGTACATGACCCGGATCGTGTGCCTTCACGGAGTTCCAAAGAAAATTGTATCTGACCATGGGAGCCAGTTCACCTCCAAGTTTTGGAAGAACCTTCAAGACGAACTCGACACCCGGCTGAACTTTAGCACCGCCTATCATCCGCAGACCGAGGGTCAAACCAAAAGGGTCAACCAAATACTGGAAGATATGCTTAGAGCTTGCGCTCTAGACTTTGGCGAAATGTGGGATAAGAACTTGCCCTATGCGGAGTTCTCCTACCACAACAGTGTTGGGGGAAAATATTCCATCCTTAGGGTTATTGTAGTAGCAGGACAAAGGCAAGCGATTGATTCAAGGGTTTCCAGATTGCATCTTCGGAGATGCGTTGAGTCAAGTTCGAAGTATGAAGACAGACCCTAGTTCGGAGTATATCTTCGAACATGGACTCTTCTAAGATCTTTTCTGCCAGATAAGATGGAAGACTTATCTTCTTTCTCATTAGATTAGTCTTTTACCATTTTAGCCCTATTAAGGGTACCGAATAGTTTCCACTATGTCGGTTGTAATAGAGGGGTAAAAAGGTCTTTTCCTTAATGTTTGGGCCTATAAATACCCCCCGTTTTACCCTGTAATAGGGACCGAATACAAGTTATTCAATACACACTTTCGAACTATTCTAAGCTATTATCCTTTCAGAGGCTTAGAACAGTTTGCTTCACAAACACTTCGTTTGTTAGTTTCTATTCTTCAGAAACCTGTTAGCGTAATCTTTTACGCCAACAATTGGCGCCGTCCGTGGGGAACCTAGTCCAAAAAACTTCGTTCTCTATCAACTCTTTACACCATGCCTCCGAAGCGGAGCGCCTATGGTAACCCTGTTCGGAGGTCCCCTCGGACCTCCGGAGTGATATTTGCAGACACAGTTGAGGTCGGAGGACCTTCGATGTTTCCTCCACCTCAAACCCCAGAAGGAACATCCCTTCCCTGAGTACACGGAGATCCTCCATCAACTCCATCCATACTTCGGCCCGGCGGAGTTCCTCCACCTCAGTTTCCACTCCAAACCGATCACTATAGCTCTCGAGACCCGGAAGGTCCTTCCGGAGGAGATGAAGATAGACTTGGTGATATGGCTATGCAGATGGCCAGTCTCCAAGCCGAAGTAGGGAGATGGCGGCAAGAAGCTGCAAATAGGCTTCACTCTCGAGCCAACCCGGTTATTCCCGAAGTGCCTGAAGACGAAGAACATATCTATCCAGAAGCCCCGGAGAACGCCTCCTTCGATACTGAGTCTCCGCTGCATCCTGAGCTGCAAAAAGTTCGCTTCGACCCGAAGTTTAAGACTTCGAAGCTTTGTAAGTATACCGGAGATGAAGATCCTGGGGAATTTGTCCGTTCTTATGCCCTAGCAATTGAATCTAGTGGAGTTCGAGACACCATGGCAAAATGCTTTCCCTTAGCTCTTCAAGGGGTGGCATTGCGATGGTTCTGGTCTTTAAAACCAGGATCAATCAGTACATGGGGGCAGCTAAAGAAGAAGTTCGTAAGCAACTTCCAAGGCACCTTCGTACCTCCAATGTCGACGGGAAGTCTTTTCCAGGTGAAGCAGCTCCCTGGAGAGACATTGAGACAATACTTCAAGCGCTTCGCTCATACGAAGTCGCAAATTCGAGGGTTGTCTACATCTTCGGTAGTGGATGCAGCTCGAGAAGGAGTCACTCATCCAGGGTTACTTGATAAACTCCACCGGAAAAGCATATCTTCGGTTTCTCAGTTAATGTCCTATTTTGAAGAGTATGCAAGATCAGAAGAAGGCTGGCTTCGGAGAACTGCAGCTACTCCGTCTATATTGCAGGAAGTAAAAACTTCAGCAAAGCCGCAGGAACCTGTCTTCGAAGTTCAGTATGATAGAAGAAGGGGGCAAAAGCATCCTCGTTCAGAAGTTCTGAACATTGCACCCCCGCAAAAGATCACCCAAAGAGCTCCACAACCTTTGGGAAACAAGGCCAGCGGCTGGAGGCCGCCAGGGAAACCGGCTGGCAAGAGCCAGACCCTTTTCTGCTGTATTCATGGTGAAAACCGAAGCCACACAACTGATACTTGCAAGGCTATACTTACTCTGAGAGGAGAATATCTAGAAAGAACTTCGGGTTGAGGTACTACTGACCGAGTTCCAGCTGAAGTGCGCACAGATAGAAAACTTCGAAGCTGCAAGACGCCCTCCGGTGGCCAATGTTATGCCACCTCCGAAACAAGAAGAAGGGCAAGACCGAGGAAAGAGAGTAGTCCTCCCCATCTCCGGAGGAGGGACTCTCGGAAGCATGTCAAAAAGGCAGAGAAGAGAGTATGTCAGAGAAGTGGGGCATATTGGAACTTCGTCATCTCCAGCTGCTATGCCTGAGTGGTCCCATGTGCCAATATCTTTTTCTGTAGAGGATGCAGCTAGCATTAAATTTCCGCAGGCAGATCCACTTGTCATTACTGCTGACATTGCATGAACTGAGGTTCGAAGGGTGCTAATTGACGGAGGGAGTTCAGCAGACATTATTTTTGTTCAAGCCTTCGATCAATTGTGCATCTCCAGAAAACACCTTCTTCCAGTGGCTCGTCCCTTGCAAGGCTTCGCAGGACCTCCGCTTGATGCACTTGGCCAAATTGGCCTGGAAGTTACCTTCGGAGAAGGATTGCTAGCTAGGACAGAGGAAGTGGTCTTCGACGTTGTAAATGCTCCATATGCTTACAACGTCATCTTCGGAAGAGGCATGTTAAATCAGTTCGGAGCTGTGGCTCACCACAATTACTTGTGCATGAAGATGCCCACGCAAGCAGGAGTACTCACTATCTTCGGAGATCAAGATATTGCCCGAAGAGCGGAGTATGGTCTAGGCAAAGCTTAGAAAGTGCGAAGAAGGAGCTCGAAGCTGAACAAATTGTGCTTCGAGTAGAAATAGAAAAGATGTGAGCGGAGCATGCTACGGCGGGGGCTGAACTTGTCAAGCTTCAAGAGGAAAAAGCCAAAGCTGCCAAAAAGGCTAGTAACCTGCTTACTCAGAAGAATTCTTTATCTACGGAAGTAGCTAGGCTCTCCAGCATAGTGGAAGAATTGACTTCTTCAAAGGACGCTTTACTTGACGACAAGCTGAAATCGGAGAAGGTGGCTGCGGAGGTCATGAACCAACTGCTAGGTGTTCTAGAGTACTTCGGTACTACTGGGACACTTCCTTCAAATGACAATGCTTCTTTGCTTCAGTGGTTAAAAATGATCCAAGGAGCTGCGAAGACGATGAAGACGACATGCTTTCGGTACGGAGAACTCTTCGGACAAGTGGCTGCTATCGGCATACTTCGCTACTATGAAGATCTAGGAATAATGATAATTCCGAACGCAGAAGCGGCTCCAATCACCTTTGATGAAAACCGGCTTCTCAATCCTTCCGAAGACGTGGCCGCTGCTTGGCAAGCCTTCCAAGCTTCATGGAGAGCTGAAGGTCGCACTGCGATCAAAGCTTGGATTGATGAAGGGCAACGCCAAAAGCAAGCTCGGTTGCAAGCTTCGAGCAGCCAGCCTCCACAAAACCCGCAGGTTTAGATTTATCTTAGGATCTCGACTATGTAAAGCATCATGCTTTTGTACATTTATGAATGAAAATTTGCTTATCATGTTTTTAGGCTTTGCCTCATATGGAAGATGTCGAAGTGTTAAACATGAATGACGAACTCTGCCTACTATGGGCTACCTTCGATATTTTAAAACTTCACAAGCGCCCTCAATTTTTAGTTCCTCGGGATAGCTCCGGTGCAATTATGCCCGAAGTAAGCAAAAACATACTGTCTTATATTAAAGAGGAAGAAAAAGAAGTTAACTTGGAAAATTCATCTTCCGAAGACATTACATGGTCCGAAGACGAAGATGAAGCTCAAGGTAAAAACCCTGAAGAACTTGGAAGCTGGGAAAGGAGCCCCGAACGACTTCAAACTTGGGTCGAACTTCAACAAGAACAAAAAGACTTTA
This sequence comes from Zizania palustris, assembly GCA_019279435.1. Lineage (NCBI taxonomy): Eukaryota > Viridiplantae > Streptophyta > Magnoliopsida > Poales > Poaceae > Zizania > Zizania palustris. The sequence continues at coordinate 37,108,673 of JAAALK010000085.1, read as the reverse complement.
GAGCTTTGAAGGGAGGCAGGAGAATTAAACGTAAAGTTGTTAGGACTCCCGGATCTGGAACTAGCTGTTCCATCCTTAGCTCTAGAGATCGAAGGGGTCTTTGATTCCTTCTCGGTATAGATACCGATTTTTCATGATGTAATCATAATTGTTCGAATAATAAATATCGATTTAAAATTGTCTCCCTATTTACTAGCCCCTCTTTGGGCGTAAGCAACTTCGAATTGTATTCAAAGATTGTAAGGCGCAAAGAAAAACTTAGGAGTTCAATTTTTGGTACTCGGAGCCCCTCAGCAATTTAAAGATTGATTAACATCTTATAAAATGTCTTCGACTATTTGATGTCCGAAAATATGATTCAAATTAACGACACTTCCCTCTCGGTAAACTCCGCGATTCCAGTGTGTCCACTCGGAAGTTGGAAGTTTATGAGGGGTAGGCATTATCTGAACCATATGCTTTATTAATTTGGAAATTGTTTACAAGTGATTACAAGAAGCCCCTATGGGAAGTATCGCTTTAGGTGCTCTGCATGCCAAGTATGTGCTAACTCTTCACCTTTCAAATTAGCTAACTTAAAAGAGCCAGGACACCCTGAACAAACAATTAAGTATGGACCTTCCCATTTATTTCCTAATTTTCCTGGCGCTATGATACTTCGCAAAACGAGATGACCCGGCCTAAGCTCATTGATCTTGACTTTCGGGTCGAACCAAGTCTTCGTCTGTTGATACTTCGTCAAATTGGCTACAGGTCAAAGTCTTGTCTCTTCTGTTAAATCCAGCGAAGCCAGTCTTTCTCCTTCTATTTCCGGTTCGGTGCTGCGAAGTGATCCTCCTTTGAGCTCCGTAGGTGTCATAGCCTCATCTCCGAATAATAGTCTGAATGGAGTGAAACCCGTAGACCTCGTTTGTGTAGTCCGAATGGACCATAAAATCTTCCGAAGTTCTTCGGTCCAGAGCCCTTTTGCCAATCCTACTATCCTTCGATTTAGCCCTGACAAAATATTTCCATTAGCTCTTTCTACAGCTCCATTATACTGAGGATGTCTCACTACAGCAAAACATAACTGGATGTCTAGATCTTCGCAAAATTTCCTGAAAGGTTCTGCATCGAACTGTGTTCCATTATCAACTGTGAGTTACCTAGACACTCCGAACCGGCAAATGATATTCTTCCAAAAGAATTTCTGTACATTGTTCGAAGTGATAGCTGTTAAGGGCTCTGCTTCTACCCACTTAGAAAAATATTTAATAGCTACCACTGCGAACTTTAAATTTCCCTTAGCTGCTAGAAAGGGACCAATCAGATCCATACCCCATCTGGCCATCTGCCATACTGGAGCAATAACTTGAAGAGCTGTTGGTGGGCGATGACTCTGTCGTCCCATCCATTGACATCCTTGGCAGGTGCGAACTAAATTCTCCGCATCGGCTACTATTGTAGGCCAATAAAGCCCCTAGCGAAGTGTCTTTCCTGCCAAAGCTCTAGGGGCTAAATGGCTACCGCAAAGCACTTCATGGATTTCTCGAAGAATATCTTGACCTTCCGTTTGGTATATACATCGGAGCAGAGGGGAACATACTCCGGCCTTGTATAAAATACCATTGATTATGTGATAATTCCTGGCCCTAAGTTTCAATCTTGAAAGTTGTGGCTCTTCAGACAAATTTGTTCCTCCTTGCAAAAGTTCCATGATTGAATTCCTCCAGTCTGTACTTGGAATGCAAAGAATTTCTGCAGAAGGAATTTGTGGCACCGAAGGTGTACTGAGCTCCTCATAAAAAGCCTCTTCTGGTATATCCATAGCTCCGGCTGCAGCTTTTTCTAAGATGTCAGCTTGCACATTTTCTGCTCTAGGTATACTCCGAATGGAAATACCTTTGAATGCTACTTCGATCTTACGGATTTCTTCTAATTATTTTGCAAGTTGTGGATGCCGAACTTGGAAACTTTTATCTACGTGCCCTGCTACTATTTGAGAATCTATCTTTATAACAACACTTGTAGCCCCTAGAGCACGTGCTTTTTGGAGTCCTAGTAAAATCACTTCATACTCCGCTATATTATTGGTAGACTTAAAATTGAGTCTTGCAGAGTACATTGCTCTTTGCCCTGAAGGCGAAATTATCACTGCTCCAACACCTGCTCCCGATGCTTGGAAAGCTCCATCAGAATAAACAGTCCAAATTCCTTTGCTTGGCTTCTCCGGAGATGGGGAGGACTACTCTTTTTCCTCGATCTTGCCCTTCTTCTTGCTTCGGAGGTGGCATAACATTGACCACCGGAGGGCGTCTTGCTGAATCGAAGTTCTCTATTCGCGCTACAGCCTGGGCAGGCTCTAGGCGCACTTCAGCTGGAACTCAGTCAGTACTGCCTCGACCCGAAGTTCTTTCCAAATAATCTCCTCTCAGAGCAAGTATAGCTTTGCACGCGTCAGTTGCATGACTTCGATTTTCACCATGGATGCAACAGAAAAAGGTCTGGCCTTTGCCAGCCGGTTTCCCTGGCGGCCTCCAGCCGCTGGTCTTGCTTCCCGAAGGTTGCGGAGGTCTTTGGGCAAACTTCTGCGAGGTTGCAATGTTCAGAACTTCTGAACGAGGATGCTTTTGCCCCCAACGCCTGTCATGCTGAGCTTCGAAGCTAGGCCCTTGTGATTGTGCTGAAGTTTTCACTTCCAATTTAACTTCTTGTAGTATGGACGGAGTAGCTGCAGTTCTCTGAAGCAAACCCTCTTCAGACCTCGCATACTCTTCGAAATAAGACATCAACTGGGAAACAGAAGATATACTTTTCCGGTGAAGTTTATCAAGTAGGCCTGGGTGAATAACTCCCTCTCGAGCTATGTCAACTACGGAAGACATAGTTAACCCTCGAATTTGCGACTTCGTATGAGCGAAGCGCTTGAAATAGTGTCTTAAGGTTTCTCCAGGGAGCTTCTTCACCTGGAAAAGACTTCCTGTTGACATTGGAGGCACGAAGGTGCCCTGGAAATTGCTTACGAACATCTTCTTCAACTGCCCCCATGAACTGATTGATCCTGGCTTTAGAGACCAGAACCACCGCAATGCCACTCCTTGAAGAGCTAGGGGAAAACATTTTTCCATAGTGTCCCGCACTCCTCCACTTGCTTCAATCGCCAAATCATAAGAATGGATGAATTCTCCAGGATCGTCATCTCCGGCATACTTGCAAAGCTTTGAAGTCTTAAACTTAGGGTCGAAGCGCACTTTTTGCAATTCAGGATGCAGCAGAGAATCGGTGTCGAAGGAAGCATTCTCCGGGGCTTCGGGATAAATAGGTTCGTCGTCTTCGGGCACTTCAGGAATAACCGGGATGGCTTTAGAACGAAGCCTATTTGCGGCTTCCTGCCACCACCTTGCTACTTCGGCTTTGAGACTGGCCATATGAGCGGCCATATCACCAAGTCTGTCTTCATCTCAGCTGGAAGGATCTTCCGGGTCTTGAGAACTGTAAGGATCAGTTTGAAGTGGAACTTGAGGTGGAAGAGGGACTCCGGCTGGCCGAAGTATAGATGGAGTTGGCAGAGGAACTCCGTATACACGGGGAAGGGGGATTCCTTCTGTAGTTTGAGGTGGAGGAAAAGTCGAAGGTCCTCTGACCTCAACTGTGTCTAAGGATCTTGTTCCGAAGGTCCGAGGAGACCTTCAAACAGGATTACTACTTGCACTCCGCTTAGGAGGCATGACTTGAGAGCTTGGTAGAGAATGAAATTTTTTGGACTAGGTTCCCCACGGACAGCGCCAACTGTTGGCGTAAAAGATTATGCTAACAGGTTTCTGGAGATTAGAAACTAACAAACGAAGTGTTTGCGAAGTAAACTATTGCATGCCTCCGAAAGGATAATAGCTAGAAATAGTTCGAAAGTGTGTACTGAATAACTTGTATTCGGTCTTCATTATAGTGTAAAACGGGGGGTATTTATAGGCCTAAACATTAAGGAAAAGACCTTTTAATCCCTCTGTTACAACTGACATAGTGGAAACTATTCGGTACCCTTAATAGGTCTAAAATGGTAAAAGACTAATCTAATGAGAAAGAAGATAAGTCTTCCATCTTAGCTGGCAGTGAAGCTCCCAGAAGAGTCTAAGTTTGAAAATATACTTCGAACTAGAGTCTGTCTTCGTACTTCAAACTTGATCTACTGTATCTCCGGAGTTGTATGCTAAAAACCTTTGAATTAATCATCGGCCTTTGTTCTGTTACTACAATAACCCTGAAGATGGAATATTTTCCCCCAACAACACCTCGTCTCGATAAACCATTATCCCATGTCATGCTTCGTCTCCATGCATGCATCTGAAGTCACTCTCAACTCCGATTGGCATTCTCGACCATCTGACGTTAGACTCCCTGTCTAAACCTGATCCCTTGCCATCGACAGTTGATAAGTATCACAACCCTGTACACACGAGACAAGCACAGACACACACACACTTCCAAGAAACATGAACATCATAGCCAACTTCGTCAATCACTCATCATAAACTTGAACCACAGTGAAAACCTCACTTGGTTTCTCAATCTCCCCCTTGATGAGTGCATTGAAAATCGAAGATGAAAGAAGATTAAAAAGCAATTTCAGCACACATGGAAAAGGATGATAGAACAAAACTTAAGGACAAAACTAGCTCAAAAACTCAATTTGGACACAAAAGTACATGAACTCTCCCCCTTTGGCAATGCAGACATCAGGATAACACCATGAGATGTGAGAGTAAAGTGTAAATGCAATGCTTTTGGAATATAATTAAGTTCAATTACAGTACAAACAAGCATTGTGTCTTACAAGCTGTCCTAATCAACTGTATGATAATCTCGAATGTATACAATCTAATTAACAGTAAGAGCAAACATTTTCAAGTTTTAGCAAATAAAAGCATCACTACTCAGACTAGTATACTAGACATGGCAAGGTAAGAGATGTAAAAGCTAGTCACATACTAACCAGATAATCACCTCCCACTACAAGGAGCTGCAGCAAACTTGATATGAGAGGAAAATAAACTTTTATTCTTTATTTAAGTTCCAAGGGTTATTTGTATGTTAACCTTATGCTAACTGACCAAGCTAAGCCTAGGTTCAAACCATCATAAGCTTAAGGGATTGTTCATGATATACACTTCAATGTCCCAATTCATACCAAAGTGCAATGGTAAGCAGTCTAGAACAAGGTAGTGCGACAAACCAAACCCACTTGGATATTTGCAATTTTATCACAAGATAAATATTTTTTTGTCATTTTCATTTTTAATCATTCATCATTTTCCTTTTTCCTTTTTTTAATTTTTAGCATAATAGGATCAAGTTGCGTATTAGCATCCAGTGAAAAGGACAAAGCTATCAGGTATGTAACGAATAACAAATGAACCCTAACCTATTCATGCTAGTTTCCAGACTAAGTAGTGACCATTTTCAGATTTTAAAAAAATAAAAGTCATGCTCAAGACAAGTAGTTAGATGTATTCAATCCAAGCATAATCAACAAAACTATAAGACAGTATTGTAAAAGGCATAATAAAGCATGTACATGTAAAAGAAATTAATCATATTATAGAAACATATGCAAAAGTACACAACTCCAACTCACATGATGCCATAAGGATGACAAATGCCAAGCTCTCCCTTAAAAAATGCAAAAAGAGAAGCATCGAGAGGCTTTTTGAAAATATCTACAAGCAGATTCTAGGTATCAACAAAGCACAAATCGATATCACCCTTCTCATTGTGAACTATTAAGAAATGATAACACACGTCAATGTGTTTGGTCCTAGAATGCTCTAATGGATTTTTTGCTAAGCTAATCACACTCGTGTTGTCACAAAACAGTGGAACTCCTTTAAAATCCAACCCAAAGTCCTGCAAAGTAGAAACCATCCACAAAATCTATGCGCAACAGCTAGCAGCAGCTACATATTCAGCCTCAGCTATAGACTTTGCAACGCTAGACTGTTTGCGAGAATACCAACATAGAAGAGAAGAACCCAAAAAGTGACAATTTTCAGACATACTCTTGCGATCAATACGACATCCAGCAAAGTCAGGATCAGAAAAACCTCTCAAGCATAATGAAGATGATGCAGAATACCAGATACCAAATTCAAGAGTGTGCTTAAGATACCTTAGAATGTGCTTGACAATTTGATGATGTGAAGCCCTAGGAGAAGCCTGATAACGAGCGCACAGACACATAGCAAATTGTATGTCCAGCCTCATAGCCATCAAGTAGAGGAGGGAGCCAATCATGCTCTAGAACTCCTTCTAGTCCACTTCTTCTCCGTCTTCATCTAGATCAAGTGCAACTGAAGTACCCATTGGGTTAGCAAGAGGTTTTGCATCTAACATGTGAAGAGCCATGCTGAAGAGCATTGGCCTCATGGCTCCAGATGTGATGAGTCATTGTCAACGGTAGTCAAAGAGGACAGAAGAAGAGAGAAAATCTGCTGCGTCTGGGCTGCGTGTGACTCAGGTACACGGGCAGCGAGCGACTGTCGGGCAGAAGGGCCGCGAAGTCAGGCTAGGAGCAGCAGAGGATCGACTGGGCTGTTGACCAGGATTGACTCAGGTACACGGGTGGCGAGTGATTGCCGGGCTGAGAGAGCTGCGGAATCGGGCTGGCCCAATCCGGGTACCTGGTGCAAAGTCGGTGGAGGCTTTGTCAGTTTCGGCGCAAAACTGACGACCGCTGATCTCGCATCGGACTATCCAGAAGTGAAGTCGTAGCTGCTACAAAAGCTTAGCTTCCGGATAAGTCATCTGTAAATAGGAGTTTACTATTTTGTCCTTAGGCCCACAGCCAGTAAGTCGAGTATGTAAAAATATCATAAGGGTAGTTTGGTCTTTTCCATTTATTTCAGCGTCTGTAAAAAACCCTAGGGGTATTTTTGCATTTTCCCATTTATTGGGCTGCCTATAAATAGGCCACAATCCCTAGCGTTAGGGTTAACACACTTTAATCTGAAAAATCAATGTTCACTTCACCTACTCCTGTTTGTGCGTCCGCCATCATTGTTTCTCATGCAGGTGCTTCTCTGTTTGCGCCGCCGCCGTTCATCGTGAGTAAATCGTTGCTGTGGATTTTCGTCTCAGTGTTTAATTGCCTCGTTTTGCGTGTATCACTGGACTATTTTATTCGAAGTACACGCCGTGGGGCCCACATCCTTGTACTGCCAGCTTCGATTGTTTTTTAGAAGGATCGAAGCCAATACAGGGACATCGCACTATCAAGCAAAGTAAGGTTTTGTCTGGTTTCGAAGTACACATGTTGTAGTTTCGAATGGGTCAAGTCCTTCGAAGTTTCTCTTGTGATCAGTTCGAAGTTTTGTGCGAAGTGCAGGCTTCGCAGCTATCTTTGATGCAAATTTCGAGTGATGTTTTCTAGGCTTCGATGTTCGTTGGATTCGAATCTGTATTTTCCTTGAACTAGGCTTTGTTGCTCCGAAGTGTGTTGAACCCGAGGCATACTTCAGGACATACATCTTTGAAGCAGGCTTCGACACTGCAGGCTTCGACACTGCAGGCTTCAACACTGCATGCTTCGACACTGCATGCTTGGACACTACAGGCTTCGCCAAGTACCTTACTGGAGACAACTTTGAACAGTAACTTCTCATCTCGTTTTACGTGCACTTAGATTATTTGTTGTTATGATTTGTTTGTGTGAAGTTTGATCTGCCATGTTTTGAATGCTTTGTTTATCTGCCTATTAGCACTATGTTGGTGTTTCATCATCTAGGACACCAGTCGTTTCTAGGCTAGATTTTTTTAGGTTTTTGCGATCTGTTTATTTTTGCTGCTAAGTCATTTGAGGAGCGTTGGGTGTTGGGAGTAGGCCATTTATTTGATAGAATTTTTTAGGCGCCCATTCACCCCCCCTCTGGTCGCTACTTTCGGTCCTACAAGTGGTATCAGAGCCTAGTTAGGGTTTTTCCATACCTTAACCGGTTCTAAACCCCAGTAGTGATCATGTCTTCTAATGGAAAAATGTCCCATACTTGGCAGCTTATGGATATAATTATTGGAAGACTCGCATGTGAGCCTATCTAATGAGCCAAAGTTCAGACATCTGGGACATTTGTATTCACGCTACTTTCACTACGGTGCCTGTTGCTGAGCGCACTACTCCAGATATTGTTGCCCAGCATCAGAACAACAACAAAGCTGTGAATATTTTGTTTTCTGGTTAAGTCCCACTGAATTTGAGCGTGTGAGCCATCTCTCCACTGCGAGAGAGATCTGGCTACCCTCCAGGCACACCATGAGGGGACAGCCCAGGTCAAGGCTTGGCTCTATCAGACCTACCGGCATGAATATGAGAACTTCACACAAAAGCCGGGTGAATCTGTTGAAGCGTTGTTTGGTCATTTTCAATCGATCATAAACAATCTTCAAGACAACAAGGCTGAGAGTGTTCAGTTAGTCTCAGATCATGAGCAGGCGCTCAAGGTTCTCCATACCTTGGACCCAAAGATCTGGGAGATCAAGGTATCCTCTATCATATCACTGAGAGCACATCTTATGATACCTTGACCATTTCTGAGTTGTTTAGCAAGCTGAAGGCCACCAAGGTTGATACCTAGTTGAGATCAAATCTCACTGGCTCTGGATCAAAGTCTCTGGCCCTTGCTACACCTTCTGTTGATCCCTCTTCTGTGAGCTGTGTTGGGTTCTCTTTGATGTCTATCACTGAGGACCAGCTTGAGTCTTTGGGAGATGATGATTTGTGTCTTTTTAACAACCGGGTGCATCGTGTTTATGACAAAATAATGTTCAAACGACACGGCATGAAATCCGGTTGCTTTGAGTGTGGTGACCTAGGACACTTCATCGACGTCTGCCCAAAGTGCAATGGCCACAAGAAGGGCACCGGTGGTGGCTTCCACTACTCCGGCAAGCACGATAGCTCCTCCTTCAGCAAGGGCAAGCCAAAGACCAGATTCTTCAAAAAGGCCCTGAAGGACTACCGGCGTGAGAACAGGAAGCGCGACAAGGCCTTCTTCGCCGAGATGGAGGAGAGCTACTCGAAGCGGTCAACGTCTTCTTCCTCTTCATCGAGCTCAAGCGATGAGGAGATCGTCATCAGGAAGGGGAAGGACAAGGACGATTCGGTGGGTCTTTGCTTCATGGCCTTCGGGGACAGACCGAAGAGCTGCTCACATCAGCGCCGAAGATCCCGCAATAGCTTCTGCTCAATGGCTCTTGGGGATAAGGAAGAGAAGGGCTCCTCCGATGACTCCGACGATGATGACAACGAAAAGGTATCATCTTATGAATGTGAAATCATTGATTTACTTGAAAGCAATCGTCAGGAGTTAAAATATCGGGAAAAACTGCTTAGGGGGGCTAAGAAGAGGATAGATGAGTTAGAGAGTGAGCTTGCCGTGGTCAACAACATAATTGAGAGTCTATCTTCTTCCCCTTGCTTAGGTGATAGCAGTGAGTGCCAAAAGTGTGAGGTGCTTCTGTGTGACCTGTCGACTCTGCAGTCCAGGTACATAGAAAGGTTTGATGAGAGGGACGCTTTGGCCACAGAGCTTGAAAGTGCTCAGCTAGAGCTGAAAGATGCTCAAGCCACTGTCATCATGCCCTATGCTGATTGCCCATCTCATCTTGCTAGTTTAGCTGAGCTGAAAGCCAAGGGCAATGAGCATATAGGTGATTTGGAGAGAGTGAGAGCTGAGCTGGCGCAGACTAGGCTAGATCTTGAGACACTGGCAGTTCCACCCACTGTTTGTGAGAACTACTTGTCTCTTAGACTGGAGTTGATCAAGCTGAAAGTCGAGAAGTCTATCCAGGTAGATAGCGTGTGTGAGACCTGCTTGTCTCGGGTGGAGGTACTAGCTTCCTTAAGAGAGGAACTAGCTGATACTCAGAATGAAAATTTTTACCTCCATTCTATCCTGAGTTGGATCAATGCAAGAGAGCCATAGCTCGGCATGATGATCCAGCAGTTTAAGAGGCAGGATGGGTTTGGGGTAGGTTACACCTACACCAAGGTTGACTTTGAGAGTGCCATTAGCCGGCGGGGCAGTGGAGTGGAGTAAAATGACTCCTGAGCAGAGATATCCCAAGACTCACTCCACTAAGTCTTTCCAGGCTAGTCAGCCCAAGGATGGAGTGATTCAAGAACAACCCAAAGCTCCACCCAAGAAGCCCATCTGGGTTCCAAAGCCCAAACACCTCCACACTTCTCTTGACTCTCTTCCTGGACCCTCTCAACCCAAGAAGACTACACCAAACACCACTAAGCCCAAGAACCCCAAGCCTCAACCTTGGAAGTAGCCCTAATATTTTAAACCAATTTCTGCAATTATTTTTAATCAGAAAACATTTTTAAACAGTATTGGGCGTCCCTCCTCCCTTCTCTCTCTCCCGGCTGGCCCAGCCCATCACCCTCACCCGTCTTAGGCTGATAGCCCGACCCCACCTGTCGGCGCCGAATGCCTCCCCTCGTGCGCGCGCCCGACACCGCGGCCCCACCCGTCAGCCCTCTCGCTCGCCGCCCACGCTCGCTGGCCAGTGGCCCCCGCCTGTCGTACCCGTCATCAACCTCACGCCACCGCCCCCAAATCACGCCAGCCGACGACCTCGCCCTCGGATCCGCCTAGCCGGCCCGTCCCCCATTAAATTAACGCCATTAATCGGTCCCCCGCACCGCGCCGACCATTTTCCCCCGTTAACCCTCGCCATTAAGCCACGGGATCAACGCTGCGCGTGCATGGCCGAGCCTTCGCCGGCGAGTTATGTCCCTCTCTCGGCTTTCCTTGCATGCGACCTCCGCCGGTGACCCTATTTAAAACCCATGACCGTCCGCGTTTGATCCCCCACACTCACTCGCTGCGAGAACGAACAGAACACCCGTGATCCACATTTTAGTGCTCCCCTCCTGCTTCGCCTCCGGCCACCGCTCGCCGTCGCCTCGGACCACCTCCATCCACTCCCTTGCCACCATCGTGACCGCAAGGACGACCTCGACCTCGTCCACCCCTCCGCCGACGTTGAACCCCGCCGGAACACCATCGCCGACGAGGAGCCTGAACCACTCCGCCATCTACCCTCACCGCCGACCACTTCCCGTCGACCCCTCGCCTCGCCTAAGGTACCATCGTGACCGCCGTAGCACCCTCTTTCCATTTCTAGGCATAGCTAGGGCCGCCGTCGCTCGCCGTGGCCCCTGGCCCGCTCGCCGTCGTGGGAGAAGATGACCAGCATGGGTCGGGTACCCGTGCCATGTCGGATTCCATCCCGACCGCACGATCGCGATCGAGCGATGTTAGTTATTCCATGTGCGCGATCTAATCCGCACCGTCGGATCTGGTCAAAGCGGTACATTTTAATCTCGTGCGTTCATTTCCATTTAAAACCCACGATCGATCTCGTGCGTCCACGTGGTACCCTTTCACACGTTTTAATCATGGCCGTCCGTTATCACATAAGCACCCCGCCTCGCCCTAACGCGTTGGATCTGGATCCAACGGTCCAGATCGATCCGGCGCACGTGCACAGTGCGCGGGTTCACCGTGGGCCTGGCTCACCGTGGACCCGAGGCATTTTAAATTTAAAAATAAATTCGAGAAATGCTTTTAAACTTGTAAAATTCATATCTGGCGCATTTGAACTCTAAAAATTGCCATTTCAATTTCAGAAAATTTATAATATTATTCTCTACACATTGGTTCAATAAAAACAATATATTACTTTAGACTTTTTCATATTTATTTAAATAGGTATTCAAATACCCTTGGGGCAAAAATGTAAATTTCATTATTTAAAATTTCATTATAGTTTATATTTATTTTCTTTCTGTTCATATCTTGAATACCACTAAATTGCCCATGAACCTTTTATTTTAAATTTATTAGAAGACTTAAAATAAGGCTATTCCCAATTAAAAATCCATTTTATAATGACCATATTTCCCTATAGTTCATTTCAAATTATTTATGAAATAAATTTCAGAAACTTAATAACTTGGTTTCCCTAAATTAAACCAATTTAAACCTATGTCCTTATTCTGTTGTCTTCTATTGTTTAAATTGAATGTTGTAATTATTTTAATTTACTTTATTTATAACGAGAAGACTACAACACCACCGAGGAGCCGGAGTACTTTCGCGAAGTTCCTCCCTCCCCATTCGCTGAACAAGGCAAGTCACCAAACCAATCTTTTGAGCATATTGAACCCATGTTTAATTAAACTATCGCTAAAACACATAGGTTATATATGTGCATTAGTCCAATGAAAACCCTTACACTATATTTATTTAGGATCCCCCGACCTTGATGTGCAACCCAAGCCATGCTATCTCGCCCAACCTCCTTGTCACCATATGGTTAATGTTATTAGCTAGTGTCCAATGTATTCACATGATTGCTATAGGATAAAAATGAGTCGTAGTGAAATGATTCTACTATATGATCCCCATTGTTCCTTATCCTTGGATTTCTGTCGGTGATGAGTTATGGTTGTGAGTGTATGCATGGTGGGTTCCGGGTGCAAGCTAGGGCATTGGTCGGTAGCACCCGGGGCACTATAAGGACCGGTCTGAGGGATCCGTTACAATACACTTCCGTACTAACCACAAGTCTAGTGGGTAAGTCCTAACTAAGGTATGGAGTGTTCCAAACCGAGGCCACCATTTGGAGATGGGTCAAGCAGCACCTGCGGGTGGCTTGTACCGACGTGGCGCAAAAGGGGGTGTGATGTTAGCCAGGATGCGGCCCGGCGCGCCGGCGAAACCTAGAGCGGGTGGTTATCGCTTGGAGCATTTCATGCTGAGGTTTTGGAACGAGTTCCCGTGGTATGGGTCATCTCATTTGGGATGAGTGCGTGCCTTGTGGGTACAGTAGTACATCTCTGATCAGAGTCTTAAATCTTTTCAAAAAGCCGAGCCCACGGTCAAGGGCGGGTTGCGTGACATCCCACAGTTAGTTTACTTTAAATATGTATGTGCATGATGGTTTGACATGTAAGGACTGTTGTGCGAGGAGATAAAACGTACTCCTCGAGTTAGATGATGATGTTGATGCTCATGTTTACTTTTCCATACAATTAAACTTTGACTACACTAAATGCAATAACTGAAAATGTACGTTTCCACACTGTTAGCCATTACCCTTCCTTGTTTATTATCCTGCATTATTACTTGCATTTGCGGTGGCTTGTTGAGTACTTTTTGTACTCATACCCGTTGGACCCCACAGAGGATGCCTACTACGAAGACGGTCTGGAGTAGTGACCCCGTCAAGAAGAAAGATCCTGAAGAATGCGTTCGTAATGCTTTTACTTAATTTTTATTCTGATGTAATAAATATGGTCTGCGTACCATGAATACTGTCGTATGTACGATTGTCGCATGATAAACCTCTTGTATTATTGTTTTTCTTATGAAATTTAATAATGTCTCGATTTCGATAAATCGGGGCGCTACAAGATGGTATCAGAGCCGACTTGACTGTAGGAAGCCAAACAGACCCGCCTAGCCATTAGCTGCAGGAAATTATTTCTCAAAAACCTACTTTATAAACTTTGTTCCTCCCCTCACTTTTATTCAACTTGCTGTTTTGTAGATGCCTGTCTACCAAGTCCACAGCTACTGCCGCCACTACGAGGGCTTCGTCAGGGAGCTCCGTATTATGCTCACCTTCCTCGGGTTCCTCTTCGAGCCCGAATTCCAAGGAGTGTACCCCGATGAATTCGCCGGACCTTGTGACGTCTCCCTCACCATCCATGGCTCTGGAGAGCACCTGCCGCTCTACACCACCGTGCTTGGAGGCCTGACTTTCGACGTCGCATGCCAATGAGTCGCCCTCCAGGCCCTCATGGAGCTGAGGATGATCTACGATGATCGTCTTCAGAACTCGTCCTTTCGGCTTGTGCCGAAGCGTACTCCCGGCGCCCACCGTAGCATCTACCTCGGAGTTCACTCCGTGCGTGATCCGGTCATGGCCCAGCAGTCGCGTCTTCTGCAGGCTATGGATGACCTCCATACCAAGGCGGTGCTAGACGCCGATGAGCACCATGAGGTGGTTGAGTTTCTTCATGAGGAGACGAAGAACTTGATCCAACAAAACGGCGAGCTGCAGTGCAAGATTATACAACTGCAGAAGGACATCGCAGAGATGGTCCCTCTCCTTCCGAGGAAGAAGAAGCCCATCCGTGAGCCCCTCCCTCGCCCAAAGAGGATCCCGCCACACCCCTCCCCCGCGAGACCCTCCACCAGCTCCCCTGCACCGCGTCCCGGCCTCGTCTCCGACCCCATCATCGAGAACTTTCTCGAGCCCACCATCCCTCTGGAGCCGCGTACTCGTGGTTCCAAGAGCACGGAGACCGCCTCCGGTGGCGAGTAGACGCTAGAGGCCGCTATCTTAATAAAATAATTTTTTGTATGTGGTGCTATCTACAACGAGTTGTGTTGTAGATAGAATAAAAGCTTGGTTGTAATGAACAAATTTTACCACTTGATATATTTATGCATGAGCCTTATTTTGATTATATTACTGTTTCGTCATCTCTTTGACACGTCGTATATTCAGAAGATGGCCGACCACTAGAACACCGGCTCCAACAACGATGAAGGAGGAAGCCGTGATGCACCCGAGGGTGTTATACCCAACTGGGGTGCAACGGGCCGACGTCAGTCTGGGTCGCCATCCGCCAACCATCCTACCTTGGCGGAGATGATGGTGAATCAGAACCAACTGATCACCGCCCTCCTCACATAGATGCAGCACCAGCAGGCTCAGTTGGACAGTCTACAGAACGTAGAACCTGCCCCTCGCGCACCAGCACCCGCACCCGCTCCACAACTCTCAGAGTTTCTGCGCGTGCGCCCGCCCATCTTCTTGAGCACCACCAACCCCATGGAGGCCGGAGATTGGCTCTGCACCATTGGGAAGAAGCTTGATCTCCTCCCCTGCACCGACCGGGAGCGAGTGGCCTTCGCCACTCACCAGCTCCAGGGTCATGCCGCTTAATGGTGGGACAACTACCGTGAGTCCCAGCTTGAGGACCACGTGGTGACATGGGCGGAGTTCACCATCGCCTTTCGCGCCGCCCACGTCCCCGCCAGAGTCATCGCGGTAAAACAGCAGGAGTTCCGTGACCTGCAGCAAGGCAGCCGGATAGTCATGGAGTATCTCCATGAGTTCAATCGCCTCACCCGCTACGCGCCGGAAGAAGTGCGCACCGACGCCCTCTGCCAGGCCAAGTTCCTCCGGGGACTTAAGGATGAGCTGTCCATGCAGCTCATCGCCACCGACTACGCCGACTTCCAACGGCTAGTCAATAAAGCGCTCATCCAAGAGACTGAGCAGAACAAGCTGGACCTCAAGAAGAGGAAGATGATCGACTTCAAGCAGCATCAGGTGAACTCTCAGAGGCCCCGTTTCGTTCCTCCGCCACCAGCGCCCGCCTACCATCCTCGGCCAGCCTTCAGGCCACCTCACGCCGCCGGTGGATCCAACGCCGGGCATCCTCGCCATGCTCCACCAGCTTCGGCCGCGCAGCCAACGTCAGCCACCAAGGCCCCGGTCTTGAAGGATCGCCAAGGGAGGCCAGTTGTCTGCTTCAACTTCCACAAGGAAGGGCACTATTCGCACCAGTGTCCTCACCCCAAGCAACCCCAAGGCGCAGCACCCAACCAGGCGGTTCGTGCCCGCGTCAACCACATCAGCGCGGAGGAAGCTCAAGAGGCTCCCGAAGTCGTGCTCGGTACGTTCACCGCAAATTCCGTACCAGCTATAATATTATTCGACTCTGGGGCGACACACTCTTTTATCTCGTAAGATTTTGTGAAAATCAACGAATTGGACGTACTCCCTCTATCCGTCCCCATGATGATTGCCACTCCAAGCAATAAGACCTTAGCCCACTTATACAGTCCTAAGGTTAAGATAGAGATCCAAGGAGTATTGTTCTGGGCCAAGCCAGTTCTCATAAAGTGCACCGGACTCGACCTCATCCTACGGATGGATTGGTTGATGAAGCACAAGGGTGTGATCGACTGTGCCAACAAGTCCATCACGGTGACCAACCCTGAAGGCGAAGCCGTCACCTTTCGGATGACCAGTTGCAAACCACTCGACACGTCCCTCCACTTGCTAGCTCTTGAAGAGGTACCCATAGTCAAGGAGTTCATGGACGTCTTCCCAGAAGACCTACCAGGCATGCCTCCCAATCGGGACATCGAATTCAGGATTGAACTTGTCCCCGGGACCACCCCAATCTCCAAGCGCCCATACCGGATGGCCGCCAACGAACTAGCCGAGGTCAAGAGCAACATCGAAGACCTAGAGCAGAAAGGGTACATCTGACCGAGTACCTCACCCTGGGGTGCACCTGTTATCTTTGCCTTGAAGAAGGACAAGACCAAAAGGATGTGCGTGGACTATAGAGACTTGAACGATGTAACCATCAAGAACAAGTACCCATTACCTTGGATCGACGATCTGTTCGATCAACTGAAGGGATCCTCAGTGTTTTCAAAGATTGACCTCAGGTCAGGTTATGACCAGTTGAGGATTAGGGAAGAAGACATACCCAAGACTTCCTTCACCTCCCTCTATGGACTCTATGAGTATACGGTGATGTCGTTCGGTCTCACGAATGCCCCAGCCTTTTTCATGAACATGATGAACAATGTTTTCATGGAGTTCTTGGATAAGTTCATCGTGGTATTCATCGACGATATCCTCGTCTACTCCAAGACCAAGGAAGAACACGAGACTCACCTCCGCTTGACCCTCGGAAAGCTAAGGGAACAGCAGTTGTACGCCAAATACAGCAAGTGCGAATTTTGGTCATCTGAGGTGAAGTTCCTCAGCCACATCATATGTGCCGGAGGAATAGCAGTGGACCCAACCACCGTGGAAGCAGTGACCAACTGGCTGCAGCCCACGACCGTGACTGAGATCTGAACTTTTCTTGGATTGGTTGGATACTACCGCCGGTTCATCGAGAATTTTTCAAAGATCACCAAGCCTATGACCAGACTGCTACAGAAGGAAGTGAAGTTTGAATGGACCCCAGATTGTGAAGAGAGCTTCTAGACTCTCAAGAAGAAGCTCATGTCAGCCCCTATCCTAACACTGCCGGACATCCAGAAAGACTTCCACGTCTACTACGATGCTTCCCGCCAAGGTTTGGGATGTGTCTTGATGCAAGATGGGAAGGTAATATCCTACGCCTCCCGACAGCTGAGACCACATGAGCTGAACTACCCGACCCACGACCTGGAGTTAGCAGCCATGGTTCATGCCTTGAAGATATGGATACATTACCTTGTGGGGAATCGGTGTGAGGTCTTCACCTGCCACAAGAGCCTCAAGTATATATTCACCCAACCGAACCTGAACCTCAAGCAAAGGAGATGGTTGGAACTGATCAAAGATTATGACTTAGGCATCCATTATCATCCGGGCAAGGCAAATGTGGTGGCAGACACCCTTAGTCGAAAAGGGTATTGTAACGCCATCATGATCCAGGACCAGGCTCCTCTACTTTACAAGGAGATGGAAAGGCTGAACTTAGGGATCACCACCCGAGCGTACCTCACAACCTTGGAGTCTAGGCCTATCTTGATACACCAGATCTGAGAAAAGCAGAAGGAAGACCCGGACATCTTGGAGATCCAGCAGAACATGAGGAAGGGAAAAGCCCTCGGATTCTCCAAGGACGAACATGGTACCATCTGGTTCAAAAACCGGATATGCATGCCCTACAAGCCTGAATTGAAGACCCTCATCCTTCAAGAAGCCCACGATACTCTATACTCCATCCATCCCGGGAGCACAAAGATGTATCAATACCTGAAGGAAAAATATTGGTGGGTCAGCATGAAGAGAGAAATAGCCGAGTATGTGGCCAAGTGCGACACATGTCGGCGAGTCAAGGCAGAGCATCAAAGACCTACTGGACTTCTGCAACCTCTCAAGGTCCCTGAATGGAAGTGGGAAGAGATAGGAATGGACTTCATCACGGGACTGCCCAGAACCCAAACTGGTCACGATTCCATCTGGGTGATCGTCGACCGACTCACCAAGGTGGCTCACTTCATCCCCATCAAGACAACTTACATTGTCGCCAAGTTGGCTGAGTTGTACATGACCCGGATCGTGTGCCTTCAGGGAGTTCCAAAGAAAATTGTATCTGACCATGGGAGTCAGTTCACCTCCAAGTTTTGGAAGAACCTTCAAGAGGAACTCGACACCCGGCTGAACTTTAGCACCGCCTATCATCCGCAGACCGACGGTCAAACCAAAAGGGTCAACCAAATACTGGAAGATATGCTTAGAGCTTGCGCTCTAGACTTTGGCGAAATGTGGGATAAGAACTTGCCCTATGCGGAGTTCTCCTACAACAACAGTGTTGGGGGAAAATATTCCATCCTCAGGGTTATTGTAGTAGCAGGACAAAGGCAGGCGATTGATTCAAGGGTTTCCAGATTGCATCTTCGGAGATGCGTTGAGTCGAGTTCGAAGTACGAAGACAGACCCTAGTTCGGAGTATATCTTCGAACATGGACTCTTCTAAGATCTTTTCTGCCAGATAAGATGGAAGACTTATCTTCTTTCTCATTAGATTAGTCTTTTACCATTTTAGCCCTATTAAGGGTACCGAATAGTTTCCACTATGTCGGTTGTAATAGAGGGGTAAAAAGGTCTTTTCCTTAATGTTTGGGCCTATAAATACCCCCCATTTTACCCTGTAATAGGGACCGAATACAAGTTATTCAATACACACTTTCGAACTATTCTAAGCTATTATCCTTTCGGAGGCTTAGAACAGTTTGCTTCGCAAACACATCGTTCGTTAGTTTCTATTCTTCAGAAACCTGTTAGCGTAATCTTTTACGCCAACAGTTGGCGCCGTCCGTGGGGAACCTAGTCCAAAAAACTTCGTTCTCTACCAACTCTTTACACCATGCCTCCGAAGCGGAGCGCCTATGGTAACCCTGTTCGGAGGTCCCCTCGGACCTCCGGAGTGATATTTGCAGACACAGTTGAGGTCGGAGGACCTTCGACGTTTCCTCCACCTCAAACCCCAGAAGGAACATCCCTTCCCTGAGTACACGGAGATCCTCCGTCAACTCCATCCATACTTCGGCCCGGCGGAGTTCCTCCACCTCAGTTTCCACTCCAAACCGATCACTATAGCTCTCGAGACCCGGAAGGTCCTTCCAAAGGAGATGAAGATAGACTTGGTGATATGGCTATGCAGATGGCCAGTCTCCAAGCCGAAGTAGGGAGATGGCGGCAAGAAGCTGCAAATAGGCTTCACTCTCAAGCCAACCCGGTTATTCCCGAAGTGCCTGAAGACGAAGAACATATCTATCCAGAAGCCCCGGAGAACGCCTCCTTCGATACTGAGTCTCCGCTGCATCCTGAGCTGCAAAAAGTTCGCTTCGACCCGAAGTTTAAGACTTCGAAGCTTTGTAAGTATGCCGGAGATGAAGATCCTGGGGAATTTGTCCGTTCTTATGCCCTAGCAATTGAAGCTAGTGGAGGAGTTCGAGACACCATGGCAAAATGCTTTCCCTTAGCTCTTCAAGGGGTGGCATTGCGATGGTTCTGGTCTTTAAAACCAGGATCAATCAGTACATGGGGGCAGCTAAAGAAGAAGTTCGTAAGCAACTTCCAAGGCACCTTCGTACCTCCAATGTCGACGGGAAGTCTTTTCTAGGTGAAGCAGCTCCCTGGAGAGACATTGAGACAATACTTCAAGCGCTTCGCTCATACGAAGTCGCAAATTCGAGGGTTGTCTACATCTTCGGTAGTGGATGCAGCTCGAGAAGGAGTCACTCATCCAGGGTTACTTGATAAACTCCACCGGAAAAGCATATCTTCGGTTTCTCAGTTAATGTCCTATTTTGAAGAGTATGCAAGGTCAGAAGAAGGCTGGCTTCGGAGAACTGCAGCTACTCCATCTATATTGCAGGAAGTAAAAACTTCAGCAAAGCCGCAGGAACCTGTCTTCGAAGTTCAGTATGATAGAAGAAGGGGGCAAAAGCATCCTCGTTCAGAAGTTCTGAACATTGCACCCCCGCAAAAGATCACCCAAAGAGCTCCACAACCTTTGGGAAACAAGGCCAGCGGCTGGAGGCCGCCAGGGAAACCGGCTGGCAAGAGCCAGACCCTTTTCTGCTGTATTCATGGTGAAAACCGAAGCCACACAACTGATACTTGCAAGGCTATACTTACTCTGAGAGGAGAATATCTAGAAAGAACTTCGGGTTGAGGTACTACTGACCGAGTTCCAGCTGAAGTGCGCACAGATAGAAAACTTCGAAGCTGCAAGACGCCCTCCGGTGGCCAATGTTATGCCACCTCCGAAACAAGAAGAAGGGCAAGACCGAGGAAAGAGAGTAGTCCTCCCCATCTCCAGAGGAGGGACTCTCGGAAGCATGTCAAAAAGGCAGAGAAGAGAGTATGTCAGAGAAGTGGGGCATATTGGAACTTCGTCATCTGCAGCTGCTATGCCTGAGTGGTCCCATGTGCCAATACCTTTTTCTACAGAGGATGCAGCTAGCATTAAATTTCCGCATGCAGATCCACTTGTCATTACTGCTGACATTGCATGAACTGAGGTTCGAAGGGTGCTAATTGACGGAGGGAGTTCAGCAGACATTATTTTTGTTCAAGCCTTCGATCAATTGTGCATCTCCAGAAAACACCTTCTTCTAGTGGCTCGTCCCTTGCAAGGCTTCGCAGGACCTCCGCTTGATGCACTTGGCCAAATTGGCCTGGAAGTTACCTTCGGAGAAGGATTGCTAGCTAGGACAGAGGAAGTGGTCTTCGACGTTGTAGATGCTCCATATGCTTACAATGTCATCTTCGGAAGAGGCATGTTAAATCAGTTAGGAGCTGTGGCTCACCACAATTACTTGTGCATGAAGATGCACACGCAAGCAGGACTACTCACTATCTTCGGAGATCAAGCTATTGCCCGAAGAGCGGAGTATGGTCACGACTCTCCTATTGATCCAAGACAAGTCAATAACGTGCAAGATAATCAAGAAAATTTTTAGACCCTTCCGAATCTTCGAAGAAATCCATCCCAAGACCAAGCCCTGAAGGAGAGATTGCAACGAAGATTATTGTTAAAAATGGTAAAGAATATTCATTTCAATTTGGTAAAGATTTACCTCCAGAAGTTGCAACCTCATTGGAAAAAGTAGTTGAGGAGAATTTAGATGTCTTTGCTTGGTCTGACGAAGACATCACCGGAGTCAGTCGGGATATCATCGAGCACAGTTTACTTGTAAACCCGAAGGCCCGGCCTGTTCGGCAAGGACTCCGAAAAATGTCTGCAGAAAGAGTTGTTCTTGCCAAAGACGAAGTTGAAAAGTTGTTGAAGGCTGGGATTATCAGAGAAGTGGCTCACACAGAATGGTTAGCCAACCCAGTCTTCGTTAGGAAGAAATCCTCCGGGAAGTGGTGCATGTGCATTGATTTCACATCTTTGAATAAAGCATACCCTCGTGACCCCTACCCCATGCCCCGAATTGATCAACTGGTCGAGTCCACTACAGGTTCGGAGTTATTAAGCTTCCTTAACGCGTATTCCAGTTATCATCAAATATGGTTGAAATGCGAAGATGAGATCAAGACAAGCTTCGTAACTCCCTCGGGAGTCTTCTGTTATGTAAGAATGCCTTTTGGCTTAAGAAATGCCGGGGCTACTTTTTTGAGGCTAGTTGCTAAGGCTCTAGGTCATCAATTAGGTCGCAATGTGGAGGCCTACATGGATGATATTGTAATAAAGAGTGCTTTAAAGCACCAACATAGTCTAGACTTCGCAGAAACTTTTAATAGCCTTCGGGCATGCGGGATCCGTCTTAACCCCGAGAAATGTATTTTCGGAGCTAAGGCTGGGAAGTTGTTAGGGTATTTAGTTTCAAGCAGAGGGATTGAAGCTAGCCCTACTCAAATAACTGCGCTACAAAAGATGGCTCCTCCGGAAAATTTGAAGCAAGTGCAAAAGCTGACTGGTCATTTGGCAGCACTTAGCAGGTTTTTGGCAAGGTCTGCGGAGAGAAGCTTGCCCATATTTAAAGCATTGAAAGGGTCCGAAGATTTTGCATGTGTTGGGGGAGATAATCCTTGAAGCCGAAGGGGGGGCCCTCGGTCAGGGGGCCTGGGGCCTAACGCCGGGGGCTACCTCCCGGCGGCAAGAGGCCGGAGGCCTCCTCCCGGAGGAAGGGAGCCGGGGGCCGCCTTCCGCCAGGAAGACATCGGAGACCACCCTCCGGAAGAAGACGCCGGAGGCCGCCCTCCGGCGTGAAGACATCGGAGGCCATCCTCTGGAAGAAGATATCGGAGGCCACCCTCCGGAAGAAGGTGTAGGAGGCCGCCATCCGGCAGGAAGGCACCGGAGGCCATCCTCTGGGAGCAAGGGGCCGGAGGCCCTCCCTCGGCCCGCAGTGGCGAAGCCGAGGAGGATGTTAGCGGGAAAAGGACTGGGCGATCGTACGGAGGGACAGGACCGCGATCTTTTGGGCCGTGTCAGGCGGCGCAGGCGGCGCCCGACACGGCTGATACACTGTCAGAGTCGGATCTTCTTGTCTGTACTATGTATCGTCCGCTTTTGCCTGTACTACCGACCACTGTTCGATTAGGTAGCGGTTGGCGGTCCAGAGGCGCTTGGCCCTCTGGACGGGGCACCTTATAAATACCCCCCACTACAGTTGAATACATTACTCTCATTTCCACTAAGAAAACCTGCTGGTTCGATCTGTCGTCCCAACAGTTGGCGCCGTCCGTGGGGATCCTAGTCCGAAAAGCTAGCGTCCTCCACACCCATCCATCCAAGCATGTCAAGCCGGAAGGGAGCGAGTGCGGCCCCCCTGCGCAGGTCAGCTCGTACCGCCGGGGCCGAGCCTGCCTCAGCCATTGATCCCAGCCCTCCGGCCCCCACCGTTACGCCCGTTGGAGCGGCATCCCCGGTGGAGCCCACCCAGGTGCCAGAAGAGACGCCCGGAGCCTGGGGCACCGACGGCCTACCCGAACCGACCTCCGCCAACCTGGTCGGGTCACCGGGTGGGCCGCCGGAGCAGCGTCCCCCGAGCAGACCTCCAGTAGTGTCCCTTCGGACAGACTACGTCCGCTCGCGAGATCCCGACACCACTTCAGGAGGAAGCGGAGGTCAAGCTGACGCCCTAGCCGCTGAGAACGCCAGGCTGAAGGCGGAACTGGCCTTGTGGCGCCAGGAAGCGTCGCTCCGGCCTCCGGCCCCTCCGGGGCCCTTCCGTGCCGCGAAAGCTGCGGCCATGGAGTTGAGCGATGACGAGAACCCTCCGGATGAGGAGAACACGTCTTACGACGAGGAGTCTCCCCTGCACCCGGATCTCCAGAGGGTGCGCTTCGGTCCAAACTTTCGTGCCGCCCAGCTTCCTAAGTACTCCGGAGATTCTGACCCCGACGAGTTCTCTCGTTCGTACGCCCTGGCGATAGAAGCATCCGGGGGAAGCAGGGATGCCATGTCTAAATGCTTCCCCCTAGTGCTCGAGGGATCGCCCTCCGGTGGTTCTGGTCCCTCCGGCCAGGGACTATTCATTCGTGGGAACAGCTGAAGAAGAAGTTTGTCAACAACTTCCAAGGGACCTTCGTGGCCCCCATGTCCACCGGGAGCCTCTTCCAAGTGAAGCAGCAGCCCGGGGAAACCATGCGGCAATACTCCCAGCGCTTCGCACACACCAAGGCCCAAATAAAGGGGCTCTCGGCTTCCTCCATCATCGATGCAGCTCGAGAGGGCGTTACCCACCCAGGCCTCCTCGATAAGCTCCACCGAAAGCCTATCTCTTCGGTGGCACAGCTCATGACGTACTTTGAGGAGTACGCTCGGTCCGAAGAGGGCCAGATACGCCGACAAGCGATGGTGATCCCCGTCCGAGCCCCGAGCGCCAGGACATACGAAGCACCCCCAGACCTCAGCCGGGGCATGCGTCACGCTTCCGACTTCCACCGCCCAGAGCCCGCTCGGCAGGATCTCGTCCATCGGTACTCTCGGCGGGGCCGAAAGCACTTTCGGGGGGAAATCCTCAGTATCACCCCTCAAGGTCCCGCCAAGCACCAGCATATGCCCGACGGAAATTGCCCGGTCGGACCCAAGCCTCCACCCCGAGCACCTTCCAGAGGAACCTTTTATTGCAGCGTCCATGGCGAGAACTAGAGCCACGACACCGACTCCTGCCGGACCATACTCACCCTTCGCAGCGACTACCTCGAGCGCAATGCCGGTCGCGGCTCCTCCGATCAGGGGACCCCTACCCCTCGGCCAGAAGCGGTCCAAGTAGTTGGGCGCCGTGAAGAGACGGAAGCTGCGACCCCAGTCGCGGAGTTCGGCGGGGTCCCGGCTCCCAAGGTTGAAGCCGCCCCGGACCGAGGCAAGTGAGTGGTTCTCCCCATATCTGGAGGGGGAGCCATGGGAGCTATTTCCAAGCGGCAGCGTCGAGACTACGTTCGGGAGGTCGGGCATATCGGCACGTCCGGCCCCTCGATCCTCCCAGAGTGGTCTCATGTCCCCATCACCTTCACCGCCGAAGACGCCTCCGGAGTCAAGTTCCCACATGCCGATCCACTCGTCATTTCGGCGGACATCGCCGGGGCCGAGGTGCGTCGCATACTGGTCGACGGGGGGAGTTCTGCTGACATCATCTTCGTGCAGGCCTTCGATCAGCTGTGCTTATCTCGCAAGCACCTGTTGCCAGCTTCGCGCCCGCTCCAAGGTTTCACGGGCCCCCCACTCGATGCGCTTGGCCAGGTCCTGTTGGAGGTGACCTTTGGCAACACACCCCTCCAGCACCGCGAAGAGATCCTGTTCGACGTCGTCGACGCTCCGTACGCCTACAATGCCATCTTCGGGCGAGGGATACTCAACCGCTTCGGCGGCATCGCCCACCAAAACTACCTCTGCCTCAAGATGCCGACTCCCGGAGGAGTGTTGTCCATCCTGGGTGACCAAGCCACAGCCCGCCGGGTCAAGTACGGCCACTCAGCGCCATTGGAGCCGCGGCAAATCCACAGTGTCCGCGAAGGCGCCGACGGAATCGGCCTCACAGGAAGCGCGGACCCCAGGCAGAAGGGGCGCCCCGCCAAGCCTCTCCCGGAGGGGGAGATCGTCACCAAGACCTTAACCCAAGGAGGAAAGGAGTACCCGATCAAGTTCGGAGGGGGCTTGGAGCCGGAAGTATCAGCACAGCTCGAGGCCATCATCGGCAGTAACCTCGACATCTTCGCGTGGTCTGACGAAGACATTCCCGGTGTCGACCGCTCGATCATTGAGCTTTCGCTGGCCGTCGATCCGAAGGCGCGGCCGATTCGTCAGGGGCTCCGGAGGCTTTCCACCGAGCGGGCCGAGCTCGCCAAAGCAGAGACTGAGAAGCTGCTCCGCGCAGGGGTCATCCGGGAAGTGAGTCATACCGATTGGTTGTCCAACCCTGTGTTTGTCCAGAAGAAAACATCTAGCAAATGGCGCATGTGTATTGACTTTACTTCTCTGAATAAAGCTTGTCCCCATGACCCCTACCCCCTACCTTGCATCGACCAGCTAGTTGATTCCACAGCCAGAGCTGAACTCCTCAGTTTTCTCGACGCTTATTCGGGATATCACCAGATCTGGCTAAGGCCCGAAGACCAAGTGAAAACCAGTTTCATTACTCCAGCTGGAGTATTCTGTAACCTCCGAATGCCCTTCGGCCTCCGCAATGCCGGCGCCACCTTTTCAAGGTTAATCTCCAAAGCCCTAGGTCATCAGCTAGGGCGCAACGTGGAAGCCTACATGGACGACATCGTCATCAAAAGCGCCTCCAAAAGCCACCACGGTTCGGACATAGCTGAGACCTTCGACAGCCTCCGGTGGTGTGGAATCCGGCTCAATCCAGACAAGTGCGTTTTCGGAGCACGCGCAGGGAAGCTTCTTGGGTACCTCGTTTCCAGCCGGGGCATCGAGGCCAGTCCAACGCAAGTTCAAGCACTGCAGAACATGGCTCCCCCCAGAACCTAAAGCAAGCGCAAAAGTTGGCCGGGCGGTTGGCCGCCCTTGGGCGATTTCTCGCAAAGTCAGCAGAACGAAGTTTGCCCATCTTCAAGGCGCTCCGAGGTTCTAAGCATTTCGAATGGACCCCCGAGTGCCAAGATTGTTTCCAGCAAATCAAGGACTATCTCTCCGGCCTCGTGGCCCTTGCCACACCCCGAGCCGACAGCCCTCTGTTGGTTTACCTCGCCGCCTCTGGCAATGCAGCGAGTGTGGCTTTGGTCCAAGAGGAGGAGCTCGGCGGGAAGCTGGTCCAGCATCCCGTTTACTTTGTCTCCGAAGCTCTAGCCGAGGCTAAGGCTAGATATTCCGAGCTCGAGAAGGTGGCTTACGCCCTCGTCATGGCCTCCCGGAAACTCCGACACTACTTCCTGGCCCACTACATCGTCATCCCAACCGCCTATCCACTAGGCGACATGTTCCGGAACAAGGACGCCACCGGCCGCATCGAGAAATGGGCGGTGGAATTAGCACCGTTCGGGATCTCTTTCGTCGCTTGGACAGCCATCAAGTCCCAAATCCTCGCCGACTTCGTCGCCGAGTGGACGAGGGCCCGGGAGCCCACGGGCGCCGACGCAGGCGAAGGGATTTGGACCATCTTTGCGGATGGTGCTTACCAGGCTTCAGGGGCTGGGGCCGGAGCAGTCATTGTCTCCCCGTCCGGCCAACAGGCCCTGTATTCTTCTCGGCTAAGCTTCAAGGCCACCAATAACATCGCCGAGTACGAAGGAGTCCTCCTGGGACATCGCAAGGCGACGCGTTGGGAGCCGCACGTGTGGTCGTCAAGACCGATTCCCAAGTGGTCGCCGGGCATATCGACAAGAGTTTCCGGGCCAAGCACCCGGACCTCGCCTCCTACCTCGACTCCATCCGCATGTTCGAAGCATCCTTCAAGGGTATATCCGTGCAGAACATTCCGCGAGGCGAAAACGCCCAAGCAGACGCCCTCGCCAAAGCTGGGGCAGGCGCTCAAGCCTTGCCGCCAGTGCGGAGTCCACCTCTGCCTCCTCGGAAGAGCCCGAACCATCACCACGGCCAGCTCCAGTACTGTGTACAGCCAATGCCGATTGGCGAGAGCCCATCCTGCGCACGCTCGTAGGTGTCGAGGACAGCCATCCCAGCCCAGAACAAGCTCGCCTGCAGCTCCGCGTGCGGTCATTCGAAGTTATCAATGGAATCTTGTATAAGTCCGGAGTATGTTCCCCACTCCTCCGCTGTGTCTCACACTCGGACGGAGTTGCCATGCTCCGAGAAATCCACGAGGGGCTGTGCGGGAGTCACCTGGCCCCGCGGGCCCTCGCAGGAAAGGCTCTTTGGCAAGGCGTATACTAGCCCACCATCGTTGCTGACGCCGAAGAACTTGTCCGCACCTGCCAGGGTTGCCAGTGGATGGGCCGGCGCAGTCACCGCCCTCCAGCAAGCCTGCTACCTATCCCCCCTGTGTGGCCTCTAGCCCGCTGGGGCATGGACCTCATCGGGCCACTCCCCAGAGCAAGGGGAAACCTGCGCTTCGCCGTGGTCGCCGTTGAATACTTCTCCAAGTGGGTTGAAGCGGAGCCATTGACTTCCATCACATCCCGAAGCGTCCAAAAATTTTTCTGGCAAAACATCGTGTGTCGGTTCAGAGTACCCAAGCAGCTCACATTGGACAACGGCACGCAGTTCAACGCTGGCACCTTCCGGGCGTTCTGCGACGAGTTGGGAGTTCAGCTTTGCTTCGCAGCCGTGCGGCATCCCCAGTCCAACGGAGCCGTGGAGTGAGCCAATGGGCACATCCTGTCAGGCCTTAATAAACGCATCGTCGGCTTAGCCAAAGGATTATGGCCCTACGAGCTGCCCAAGATCTTATGGTCCATCCGAACGACCGTTTCTCGGGCCACCGGCTTCACCCCATTCCGCCTCTTGTTTGGCGACGAAGCAATGACTCCAACAGAGCTTCGCGCCGGTTCGCTGCGCGTCATAGCGCCCGAGGCCGATGACGAGCGCACTGTCTCCCTCGACCTGGCCGAAGAGACGAGGCATCGCGCTGTCGCCAACCTATCCCACTACCAGAAGGAGACCAAGGGATGGTACGACCCAAAAGTTAAGGGCAATGAGTTCCAACCGGGGCACCTCGTCCTCCGCACGGTGGTCGCGCCCACCAAGCTGGGCAACAAGTGGAAAGGACCGTACATTGTAACTAAGTCCGGACGACCGGGATCCTACTAGCTCGCCACCCTGGAAGGCGAAGAGCTAAAGCATACTTGGCATGCAGAGCATCTGAAGCGCTATTTTCCATAGAACCATCAATGTATTTTGCTAAGTGGCCGGTGACGCCCGTTTTTGTCTCCCACTTGTATAATAAAGTCTTCAGATAAGTGTTTCGCCCAAAACAAATGGTGCAATGGCCCCAAGAATTTCGCTTCGCCGCAACAATCGGGTTCCGAGCTCCGGCTAGACGCACCCTCGCTCTCGGGTTCCGAGCTCTGGCTCGACGCACCCTCGCTCTCGGGTTCCGAGCTCCGGCTCGACGCACCCTCGCTCTCGGGTTCCGAGCTCCGGCTCGACGCACCCTCGCTCTCGGGTTCCGAGCTCCGGCTCGACGCACCCTCGCTCTCGGGTTCCGAGCTCTGGCTCGACGCACCCTCGCTCTCAGGTTCTGAGCTCCGGCTCGACGCACCCTCGCTCTCGGGTTCCGAGCTCCGGCTCGACGCACCCTCGTTCTCGGGTTCCGAGCTCCGGCTCGACGCACCCTCGCTCTCGGGTTCCGGGCTCCGGCTCGACGCACCCTCGCTCTCGTGTTCCGAGCTCCGGCTCGACGCACCCTCGCTCTCGGGTTCCGAGCTCCGGCTCGACGCACCATCGCTCTCCGGCTCGACGCGCCCTCGCTTTCGGGTTCCAAGACCCGGCTAGGCACACCGAGTGCACTGTCCCCGTACGTGGCGTGCATTCCCCCGCACTTTTCTCCTAACTACTTAGCGCCCAGCCGGCAAGCCGGCTACCCGCTAAGGGGGGGAAGAGAAGGAACATGGCGAAGACTGCAGCAAGCACAGAAGGCATACAACGTTCATTACAAATCAAAGAAGAGAATCAAGAAAAGTTCTCATCCAGGCCAAGCAAGAACCGCGGGCCCCTCCGGTTGGAAGGGCCGCTCGAACCAAAGCGCGCTTCGGTCGAAGTCATGAGAGCACTTCGCCCGGACCTCTCTCTCCTTTTCCTACGCTCCTCTTCCTTCTTCTGGGCACGAAAAGCCCTTTGATCCGCTTGGAGCGTAGCCCAGCTGCGCAGACCGCCCTCCTCGGGAGACGCTTCGCCCAAACCGGCCTCCGTGTCGGACCAATCAACCGGTTCAGGAGATGAAGATGGTGAGCGGGACCTTCGCTCCTCTTCCTTCACATGGTTCAGAACCCCTCGGAGGACGTCGGGGTCCGCGCGTCCGTCGCTGATGCGGGGAAGAACGAAGCGCGCAGGCCGGTTCGCTCGCGTAGCCTCGAGGATAGCCCATTGGCGTCGAAGGGCATCATCGGAGTCAAGCATCTCGACGTCACAATCGCAACCACGAACACCCTGAGTAAGCTCCGGAAAAGTACTCTTTATTAATATACGACCAAGTTTCCTAAGCTATTACAGGGTAAGGCAAGGATGGGTTTCTAAAGCTCAACCTTCGGGTCCGGCAAGCGGGCCGAGGCCGAAGGCTGCGAGGGAGCCGGGGGACCGCGTGCGCGAAGCGCCTCCTCCAGCCAAGCCTAGATCGCCGCAGGGCCCTCGGTCTGCCAGACCGCCCTGAGCGCTCTCCAAGACTGGTTCAGCGCGAGGCTCGGCGTCCAGAGGTGGTCCCCCACGAAGGTGACCGGATGCGGGCTCGAAGACGAAGGAAGCAGGTGTCCAGACGCCTCGAGGTGCCAAAGAATCCCGTACGCAGCCATCCGAGCGGACACCTCGCCATACTGCGCCATGGCGAGATGTATTTGCCGGATGGCGGATCGGATGAACTTCACCCGGCGGACTAGGGACTCCCGGGCGATGTCGAACGAGCCGCAGCCGGTACCGTAGCGCGCCAGCACCTTCCGCAAAGACTCTGCGGCGTCGGCCACCGTCTTCCCGGCCTCAGCAAGCGTCTCGGCGGCCTCCCCATTCCGGGCGTTGAGGTCCACCTCAACCTGCTCCATCTGGGCCACCCGGGTCTCGAGGGCTTCGACCTTAGTTGCCGCCTCCGAGGTCCGGGTCCGAAGCCGGGACACCTCCCCTTCGAGCCGCTCCGCTTCCGCGGCCCGGGATCGGAGCCCCTCCGCTTCAGCAGCTCGGGTTCGGAGGGCGTCGACCTCGACTTCCAGCTCATCGGCGCGGGCGGCCCGAGCATGGAGCCCCTCCAGCTCCGCGACGCGAGCTCTGAGGGATTCCGCCTCCACCGCTTGGGCCTCCAGCGCTCCGACCCTCGACGCCTGAAGCCGGAGGGCCTCGGCCTCCGATGACAGTTCGCGGGCCAACCTCTCCGCGGTAGCCACCCGGGTCGCGAGCTCCGCGGCGTATGCTTCATGATGTTGGCGCTCGGAAAGCAGGGCAGTCAGCTGTCCCTGCGCCAGTGCCACCACCTGCGTACGAAAAATATGGTTAGAAGAAGAGCTAGGGAAGCGTCGAATATGTCTGAAGAAAGTACCTGGCCCGCCGCCGTCTCGATGGCCCTCCCAAGGTCCAGGCCATCTGATAGCCCCAGTTCGCCTATCACCGGAGCCTTGCGCAGCCGCAGGTAATAGTCATGAACCGGGGCCACCGTGGACGCGAAGTCCTCGCCGTCTGCCAAGAAAGGGCGCAGGAGCGGCACGGAGCCCTGCACGGCTCGATGATCAGTGGGAGGCTGAGGCCCAGCCTCAGCGTCTCCGGCGGGCTCCCGAGGGGTCCTCTCGGTGCTTCTGGACTCGGCCTCGTCCTGTTGACCGGAGGCCCCCCTCGCGGCGACAGGGGCTCCGGACCTCGCATCTGGAGCATCTGCGGGATAGGGGGCGACTGGTTCCACGCCTCCGGCCGATGTGCCTGCGCGAGCAAACAAGAATTAAAAGTTGAAAAGCCCCTAGCGCGCGGAGAAGTGTGGCTAAGTTACTATACCTGCGTCTGCAGCGTCGCCAGGGCTCCCCGGGGGCTGGAGATGATCCGACGGGCTTGGGCGGTAGAAAAGGTTGTCGATGGAGTTCATCGGGGAACCCGCCGCCGCCGCGGCCAGTTCGGCCTCAATGTCGGCGCTCTTTTCGATGGCGCCAAGCGGGTCGGCTAGCCCCCCGCGGCCCAAGCTATCCGCATCCCTGCTCTCGAAGGAGCCCGCGGAGCCCCCCGCCGAAACAGGTTCGAGCGAGGAAGCGGTTCTGGGGCACGGCGTCGCTTCGGCGGTACGCGCCCCTTGCCCAGTCCCCGCCGCGAGCTCTGTTGGACCCGGGCGAAGGGGGGCGTCTTCACTTCTTCTGGCGTCCGGCCGGACCCGTGGGGGCAGAACCGTAGCGGCCGGAGGATCTCCCGACTCCGATCGGGCCCCTTCGATGGAATCCCCGCCTTCGGAGTGAGAGGCCGAAGAGGGCCCCGGGGACAACCGCTTCGGCCCCTTCACTATCTTCTTCTTTTTCGAGCGGCCCGGAGAGAGGCCGCCGTCGACGTCGTTCGCCTTCCTCTTCGAGATGTCCCGGAGGACTTCGCCCTCTGGAAGGGGCGGAGGCGTGAGCTCGAGCGCCCCCCACACCCTGTTGAAGCGCTCCCAAGAGCCCACCAGCTCCAGCCGACGGGCCCGTTCGGCTGCGGTTGGGACCCCGAGAATCCTCTTCGTCAGGCGAGTAACCTCCTCAGGAGTTCGAGCGACGAGCGATCCTGCATCTCATCATCAGGGCCGGAGTACTCCTCGAGCGCGAAAGATAAGAACAAAGGCAACTAAAGTGGACGCTTACCGAGCCGGCGGGAGAGCTCCGCTGGCACCGACTCGTCTCGGCTGCTCCGGAGCGACGCAGGCCACTCCTCCTTCAGCGGAGGGATCTCGAGGGCCACGAACTCCTCCGCCATGTCCCGCATGCTCATTCGGCGGGCGATGATTTGGAGAAGTTGTACCCTCGCAGAGAGTGTCCCGGCGTTGGTCTCGACGCGTGCTTCTCTCCGGAACCAGATGTGGCGTGGGATCCCGACAAGGCCGGAGGCGAGCCCTACGCGGACGTAGAACCACCGGTTCACCCATTTCGAGTACCACCTCTCATTGGTGGCCTTCGCCGGGAAGGAGTCCGCATACTTCCTTCGGAGCTGAAAGTTGATGCTCTCGAAGGCCAGCACCCGGCATCCTTTCTTCTTCGGCTGGTAGAGGGCTTCATGAATCTTCGCGAAGACTTCCGCCCTCCCTTCGCAGCCTTCGGCCCGCATGGCCCACTCGAAGATGGCGAGGCGGGCCACGGCATTGGGGGACAACTGCGGGAGTTCCAGGTGGAAAGCATCCAGCACCCCGGCGAGGAGCTCCGAAACAGGAAACCCCAGGCCCGCATCAAAGAAAGCTTCAAAGACGACGACCTCGCCTTCCCGCGGCTGCGGGGCCGTCTCCCGGCCCGGCTTCCTCGCTGGCGTCCCAGGACCGAGACGGCTCCTAGTTGCTTGCTCAATCGACGCCTCGGTGCACGCGGATGGCCCGAGGTCCAAGGTCTGCTCTCGGAACCGCTCGGAGGCGGGGCGGAGTTCACGCGCGCGGCGTACCTCCGACGAGTCGGTCACCGTCGCCGCCGCTGCCGCCGCCATCTGGCGTTGCAAGAAGCGCGGATCCATCGCCATCGTGAGGGCAGTGTTCCTCACCATTCCTCGAGGAGCCGAGAGAGGGAGCGTAGAACTCAGGAAGCAGGGGGAATGGTGGTTTGAGTGGCTGGAGCTGGCGCGTGTGGGTGAGTGGGAAGGAGGCCGTGCGGCGGATTATATCTGGTCGCGGGACCGACGGTCTCTCTTCCAGTTCGGTTAACGTGTGAACGCGGTGGTTGCATGGCACCGCGTTTAAGACCGGCTAGAGCATCAGGGCGCGGCGGCGGCCTCCTGGCGGTTCGCCTCCTCGATGCCATCTGCGTGTGCATTAACTGCTTCCGGCGGCGCCCGCCCGGCTCCTCGGGGTCAGGGTCCCCCGGTCAAGGCGTGTTGGCTTCCCGCCAGCTTGGTCAAACTTCCTTCAGCACGATGGAAGAATGGACTCGAGGCGGACCTCAACCCCCCAGCTCGTTCGCGCCCCCTTACTCCGGAGCCCCTTCGCGCCGCAGCAGATTCGTCACCCCAGTGGAAGGTACGCATCTGTGAGGGCTATCAGAATTATCTTGTGCGCTTCCACCCCCTCTTAATGCAGGGCTCTCGAGCGGGAAGAAGCGAGGGGCTACTGTTGGTGGAGATAATCCCGGAAGCCGAAGGGGGGCCCTCGGTCAGGGGGCCCGGGGCCTAACGCCGGGGGCTACCTCCCGGCGGCAAGAGGCCGGAGGCCTCCTCCCGGAGGAAGGGAGCCGGGGGCCGCCTTCCGCCAGGAAGACATCGGAGACCACCCTCCGGAAGAAGACGCTGGAGGCCACCCTCTGGCGTGAAGACATCGGAGGCCATCCTCCGGAAGAAGATATCGGAGGCCACCCTCCGGAAGAAGGTGTCGGAGGCCGCCCTCCGGCAGGAAGGCACCGGAGGCCATCCTCCGGGAGCAAGGGGCCGGAGGCCCTCCCTCGGCCCGCAGTGGCGAAGCCGAGGAGGATGTTAGCGGGAAAAGGACTGGGCGATCGTACGGAGGGGCAGGACCGCGATCTTCTGGGCCGTGTCAGGCAGCGCAGGTGGCGCCTGACACGGCTGATACACTGTCAGAGTCGGATCTTCTTGTCTGTACTATGTATCGTCTGCTTTTGCCTGTACTACCGACCAGTGTTCGATTAGGTAGCGGTTGGCGGTCCAGAGGCGCTTGGCCCTCTGGACGGGGCGCCTTATAAATACCCCCCACTACAGTTGTATGGAGGGGGGGCTCAAGGAGCATTGAATACATTACTCTCATTTCCACTAAGAAAACCTGTTGGTTCGATCTGTCGTCCCAACAGCATGGACACCAGAGTGTCAGAAAAGCTTCGAAGATATTAAAGAGTATCTTAGTAATCTTGCTACACTCACGGTGCCTACTGCGGACGAAACCCTACTCCTTTACCTTGTAGCTACAGGCTCTGCTGTCAGCGCAGTCCTTGTCAGAGAAATGGATTTCAATGGGAAGTTGGTACAAAATCCAGTTTATTTTGTGTCCGAAGCATTATCAGGAGCGAAGACAAGATATTCCGAGCTTGAAAAGTTCACTTATGCTCTGATAATGGCTTCGAGGAAATTGAGACATTATTTTTTAGCTCATAATGTAATTGTACCAACTTCGTATCCTTTGGGAGATATGCTCCGAAGTAAAGACTCCACTGGAAGAATTGGAAAGTGGGCAGTCGAACTAGCACCCTTCGGCATATCCTTTGTGCCAAGGACAGCGGAGTATGAAGGGATTTTACTGGGACTCCGAAAAGCACGTGCTCTAGGGGCTACAAAAGTTGTTATACAGACAGATTCTCAAATAGTAGCAGGGCACATAGATAAAAGTTTTCAAGTTCGGCATCCACAGCTTGCAAAGTACTTAGAAGAAATCCGCAAGATTGAAGCACAATTCAAGGGTATTTCCATTCGGAGTATACCAAGAGCAGAAAATGTGCAAGCGGACATCTTAGCAAAAGTTGCAGCCGGAGCTGTGGATATTCCAGAAGAGGCTTTTTATGAGGAGCTCAGTATACCTTCGGTGCCGCAAATTCCCTCCGCAGAGATTCTTTGCATTCCAAGTTCAGATTGGAAAAATTCAATCATGGAATTTTTACAAGGAGGGACAAATTTGCCTGTAGAACCACAGCTTTCAAGATTGAAACTCAGAGCCAGAAATTATCAAATAATCAACGGTATTTTATACAAGGCCGGAGTATGTTCCCCTCTACTCCGATGTATATCTCAAGCCGAAGGTCAAGAAATTCTTCGGGAAATCCATGAAGGACTTTGCGGTAGCCATTTGGCCCCTCGAGCTTTGGCAGGAAAAACACTTCGCCAGGGGCTTTATTGGCCTACAATAACAGCTCATGCGGAGAGCTTGGTCCGCACATGCCAAGGCTGTCAGTGGATGGGTCGACAAAGTCATCGCCCACCAACAGCTCTTCAAGTTATTGCTCCGGTATGGCCCATGGCCAGATGGGGTATGGATTTAATTGGCCCCTTTCCAGTAGCTAAGGGAAATTTAAAGTTCGCAGTGGTAGCTATCGAATATTTTTCTAAGTGGGTAGAAGCAGAACCCTTAACAGCTATCACTTCGAACAATGTACAGAAATTCTTTTGGAAAAGTATCATTTGCCAGTTCGGAGTGCCTAGACAACTCACAGTTGATAATGGAACACAGTTCGATGCAGAACCTTTCAGAAAGTTCTGCGAAGATCTAGGCATCCAGTTATGTTTTGCTGCAGTGAGGCATCCTCGGTCTAATGTAGCTGTAGAAAGAGCCAATGGAAATATTCTATCACGGCTAAATCGAAGGATAGTAGGATTGGCAAAAGGACCGTGGACCAAAGAACTCCCGAAGATTTTGTGGTCCATTCGGACTACGCAAACAAGGTCCACAAGTTTCACTCCATTTAGATTGCTATTCGGAGATGAAGCTATGACTCCAACAGAGCTCAAAGGAGGATCACTTCGCAGCACCGAACCGGAGATTGAAGAGAAAGACAAGCTTCGATAGATTTAACAGAGGAGACAAGACTTCGAGCTGTGGCTAATTTATCAAAATATCACCAGCAGACGAAGGCTTGGTTTGACCCGAAGGTTAAGATCAATGAGCTTAGACCGGGTCATCTCGTTTTACAAAGCATCATAGCGCCAGGAAAATTAGGAAATAAATGGGAAGGTCCATACCTAATTGTTCGTTCAGGACGTCCTGGCTCTTTTAAACTAGCTAATTTAGAAGGTGAAGAGTTAGCACATACTTGGCATGCGGAGCACCTGAAGCGATACTTCGCATAGGGGCTCCTTGTAAATCATTTGTAATCATCTTCTGAATTAATAAAGCATATGGTCCAGATAGTGCGTTCCCCTCAAACTTCCAGCTTCCGAGTGGACGCACTGGAACCGCGTGGTTGACCGAGAGGGAAGTGTCATGAAGCTGAGTCATAATTTCGGACTTCGAACCATTGGTTCAAAGTTTCCGATGTGGGGGCTGACATAATCCGGAGTCCAAGCCACCGGCTTGTAGGCATCCGTAAAAGAGCCCAAAACCACCTCATACGGAGTCCAAGCCATCGGCTGGTAGACATCCGTAAAAAGCGTCCAAGGCGACCAAAATATGCGGAGCCAAAGCCACTGTCTTGTAGGTATCCGTAAAAAGAGTCGAAGGTGACCAAATCATGCGGAGTCCAAGCCACTGGCTTGTAGGCATCCGTAAAAAGAGTCCAAAGAGACCACTGTGAATTCCGAACCATTGGTTTGACAGAATTCGCAAAAAGAGCCAAAGGAGGCCAAAACAAAACAGAGTTTGAGCAATGAGCTTCGAATGTCTGTTAAGAAAGTCCAAAGTGACAAATTATGTAAGACACTAAAGTGTCCAGGGAGTTATCTCAAGTGATTTCTTTCAAAAAATAGAAGGTACTAAGTTGCCATTCTTCAGACTACAAATAGTCGAAGACATTTTATAAGATTTTAAAAGATCTTTAAATTACAAAGGGGCTCCAAACCGCCAAAATTGTACTTCAAAGTTTTTCTTTGTGCCTAACCATCTTTGAATATTGTTCGAAGTTTCTTACACCCAAAGAGGGGCTAATAAATAGGGAGACAATTTTAAATCGATATCTATTATTCGAACGAATATGATTACAATTACATCATGAAAAATTGGTATCTATACCAAGAAGAAATCGAAGACCTCTTCGATCTCTAGAGCTAGGGTTGGAACGACTAGTTCCACTACCAGGAGTTCTAACAACTTTGCGTTTAATTCTCCTGCCTCCCTTCGAAGCTCTAAAGTCTTTTTGTTCTTGCTGAAGCTCGGCCAAAGTTTGAAGCCGTTCGGGGCTCCTTTCCCAGCTTCCAAGTTCTTCAGGCTTTTTACTTCGAGCTTCATCTTCGTCTTCGGACCATATAACGTCTTCAGAAGATGAAGTTTCCAAGTTAACCTCTTTTTCTTCCTCTTTAATATAAGATAATATATCTTTGATTACTTCGGATGCAATTGCTCCGGAGTCATCTCGAGGAACAAGAAATCGAGGGCGTTTATGAAGTTTTAAGATATCGAAGGTAGCCCATAATAAGCGAAGTTCGTCGTTAACATCTAACACTTCGACATCTTCAGTATGAGGCAAAGCCTAAAAACATGATAAACAAATCTTCATTTATAAATGTACATTAGCATAATGCTTTACATAGTCAAAAATCCTAAGGTACTTCTAAACCTGCGGGTTCGGAGGAGGCTGGCTGCTCGAAGCTTGGGTCCGAGCCTGCTTCTGGCGCTGTCCTTCGTCAATCCAGGCTTTGATCGCAGTGCGACCTTCGGCTCTCCATGAAGTTTGGAAGGTTTTCCAAGCAGCGGCCACACCTTCGGAAGGAGTGAGAAGCTGATCATCGTCGAAGGTAATTGGTCCCTCTCCTATGCTCGGAGCTATCGATCGACCCAGATCTTCGTAGTAACGAAGTAGTCCAACGACAGCCACTTGTCCGGAGAGTTCTCTGTAACAAATGCCCGCTGTCTTCATTTGCTTCGCTACCCCTTCAATCCTTTTCAACCGGCGCAGCAGAGAGATGTTGTCATCCGAAGGAAGCGTTCCAGTAGTACCGAAGTACTCTAGAATGCCTAGCAGTTGATCCATGACCTCCGTAGCTACCTTCTCAGACTTCAGCTTATCTTCAGTTAACGCATTCTTTGCCGAAGTTAGCTCTTCTATCACTCCAGAGAGTCTAGCAGCCTCCGTAGCCAAAGAGTTCTTATGATTCAGTAGCTGGCTAGCTTCCTCTCGGAGCCTAACAAGCTCGGTCCCCGCAGTAACGTGCTCCGTCCCCATCCTTTCAATCTCTGCTCGAAGCACATTTTGTTCTGCTTCGAGCTCCTTGTTTGCAGCCTCCAAGCCTTGTCTGGCCCTGCGCTCCGTTGAAACCATATTGTCCATGTGAACCACTCGACCTTCGGAAATAGTAAAATTTCATTGAAGAGTTTCGTTTTCTCCTCGAAGACGAGTGATTTCACGTTCAATTGATATGTTCGTAGCTCGGGCCAAGACTGCTTGCTGAGAAAAAGAAAAACCAAGGTAAGAAATTATTTGTATATAAATGTGATGTTGTTTCGCAGATATTTCGTACCTGGTAAGCTGCACGTTCCATGGCAGCGTTAAGCTCCGAACTCTCCGCCTCACTCAAGATAGCCACCAAGTCCGTCTCCCCGACTTCGTGACTAGCGCGATCCAAAGGCTCGAGCAGAGTCTGAAGCCCAGTTCTTTGCTCCAAAAAGGAGTTAAAAGAGGGAGCATGCTCAAGGCTTGCTGGTCATCTTCGCTTGGCGATGGTTCGGAGTGCTGAGTGGTGGTCTTCGGAGCCTCAGTAGACTGTCCTTCTTCAGTGGATTGGCTCTCGTCTGTTGACTCAGACGGAGTTGATCCTGAGCTTGGAGCAGGGAGGGCGTCCATCTTCCCTTTGCCTTTTCCTGGTCCCATCTGAATGGCTTCCGGGATTGGCTCCGAAGTCGTCGAAGGTCCTCGAGCTGTATCTTCGAGACGGACCTCTTCCACAGAAGTGGGTTCTGCAAAAGCAAAGGTATTATACATTGTATAATTTTGCAGAAAAGAACAAAAGAATTATTCGAAGTTTACCTTCGACATTTTGGCGGCGGATGAGCATTGGACTGCTTGGAGGATTGAAGGCGAGATCTTCGTCCGAATCGAGCGTCAAAACTTCGACTGCCGGAGCATCTCCTTGAACAGTCGTTGCTTCATCCGGAATCGAAGTCGCGGTAACTTTGACTCCGCTCTCATTCATATGGGATCCGTCTTGGTCTCCCTCCTGAGGTAAATTCTCTTGAGCAGCCGGAGTCCTCACTTGTTCGAGGTTAACTTGAGACTCCGGCACGCTCGCTGCATCTTCAATATGTGCTTCTGGCTGAGCTGCATCCTCGTCAATCAGCTTTGCGAGCAACCTCCCTTCATCCACTTGAGAATCAGAGATTGAAGCTCTTGGGCTCGAAGATGCAGGAATCTTCGGCTTTCGAGCCACCTTCTTGACCGGAGTCTTGGCGGAGCTCGAAGTCCCAGCTTCAGCTTTCCTTTTCTTGGGCCCTTTCTCTGAAGGTACCCAATCCACCAGAGGGGGCGGAGCAATTTTGAGCAGTCCCCACACTCGGTTGGATCGCTCCCAACTTCCAACTAACTTGATTCTCCATTCCTTCTCAGTCGGAGTTGGGACGCCTAGGATCTTCTCCGAAGCTCGAACAATCTGCTCCGATGTTATAGGGGCTGAAGAGGCTGAAAAACGAGTTAAGTTGGTTATTCCTTCGAATGAATATGCATAATATATGTTGTTTTCGAAGTTACCTGCAGGACTCGAAGTCGAAGTAATTTTTCGAAGAACGCCTTCTGAATCCTCTTCGAAGATGATAGGCCAGTTGGCCATCAAGGGAGAGATTTGAAGCCCGAGGAATTCTTCGGCTAAGTCCCGCATACTTAGGCGGCGACTGATTTTTTGGAGCAAACTGAGGCGAGCTTCGAGCTGGCCCAGATCCGGGTGCACAAGAGCTTCCTTTTAGAAGTTGATATCTTGAAGGGGTCCAGCTAGGCGACTGCTCGCCCCAACTTCGGCGTAACACCACTTCAGAATCCAATCGGTATACCATCTCGCATTGATGGCCTTATCGGGAAATCGAAGGGCGTACTCGTCCCAAAGCCTGAAGTTAAAGCTTCCGAAGGCTACTACCATTTTTTCACCTCCAGGGCCTACGAAGGTCTTCAGCTGGCACGAAGCTCTATGCAGTGTAGCGAAGATTTCTGCCCTCCCTTCGCAACCTTCGGCTCGCAACGCCCATTCGAAGATGGCGTGACGAGCTACAGCATTCGGAGAAAGTTGGGGGAGAGTGACGTGGAATAGATCCAATACCTCGGCCAAGAAGTCTATCACCGGAAGGCCCAAACCGGCTTCGAAGAAGGCTTCGAAGACGACCACTTCTTCGGGTCTCGGGGATGGAATGGTTTCTTTGCTAGGTTTGCGAATCATCACCCCCGAACTAATTCTCCCTTCCACTGCAGCCGCAAGAGATTCTCTTCTGCAGGTTCAAGGCCCCAGTTGGAAGGATTGATCCATGTATTTTGTTGATGCCGGGAAGAAGCCTTGATCGCCAACATTTTGGGGATTCCCTCCTCCCGCCGCCATGGTTCTCGCTGCGGGTGTTGGAGCTGCCGTCGCCAATGACGCAGCCACTGCTGCAGCAGCAGCCTGCTATCGAGCCAGGGCTGAAGGTGCTCCGGAACCTTTGGTTTTCGCCATTGAAACTAATGGGTCGCTTTGAAGAAAGAACGGAGGCTAGAGCTCAAAGAAGGGTTTGTTTGCAAGAAAGCGGCGGAAAGGTACTCAGGAAAGGTCTAGGCCTTCTATTTATAGCCCAGACTTTAAATTTTTACCATTTGTCCATGCCGTTTCGCATTCTTGCCCGTTACTTTGTGCCGAAATTAACGCATTGCGTAACTTCCGTTAGAAGAAAGAAGCCAACGGCTATTTCTTCTAAGTCTAAAAAGGCTTTCGGGCTTCACGAGTTAGTTCTAAGTTCGAAAGTAATTGTCTTAAAACTGATTCGAAGTTTTCTATCTCCATACATTTCGAAGATGGATTGAAATATAATAACCCCTACGCATGGTTATTTTTTGCGTATACTGCTCTCCTAACATTACAGGTTTAACGGAGAAGCGTATTCGAGGGGCTACTGTTGGGGGAAAATATTCCATCCTCAGGGTTATTGCAGTAGCAGGACAAAGGCAGGCGATTGATTCAAGGGTTTCCAGATTGCATCTTCGGAGATGCGTTGAGTCAAGTTCGAAGTATGAAGACAGACCCTGGTTCGGAGTATATCTTCGAACATGGACTCTTCTGAGATCTTTTCTGCCAGATAAGATGGAAGACTTATCTCTTTCTCATTAGATTA
>JAAALK010000085.1:37010438-37067354 GCA_019279435.1 Zizania palustris | reverse complement strand
TTTTGTGTAGCTTTTCAAATGATTCATGGCTGCCATGGAACCGTGAGCACATCCATTCCCTGTCAGCAACACGAGAAAGAAGTTGTTGACCGGAATGGAT
Source organism: Zizania palustris (assembly GCA_019279435.1). Lineage (NCBI taxonomy): Eukaryota > Viridiplantae > Streptophyta > Magnoliopsida > Poales > Poaceae > Zizania > Zizania palustris. The sequence goes on along the minus strand of JAAALK010000085.1, from coordinate 37,067,254 downwards.
GTGTCTCACGGCTTGATGACATACATGAGATAACTCAATTACTATTTGCATCATAGGCCCCTAAAAAGAATTGCAGAATCTAATGTTGGCCTTCAGCCAGATGCATGAACTTGAGGATTAGTATATAGTAGCCTTAGAAATAATAGCGGTAGTAAACTGGTCACAGTGTTGTTTAGGCCTCAGCATATTTTGTGTAGCTTTTCAAAATGTTCATGGCTGCCATGGAACCGTGAGCACATCCATTCCCTGTCAGCAACACGAGAAAGAAGAAGTTGTTGATAGGAATGGATGTGTCGCACGGCTTGATGACATACAAGAGATAACTCAATTATTATTTGCATCATAGGCCTCTAAAAGTTATTCTAAAAAAGTGGAGTTCGGCGGCGACGGGCTTCGGCGACGACGACGATGGGCTTTGAGGGTGTCGCGGGCTCCGGAGTGGCGGCAACTGGCGGACGACGGCGCGAGAGTTAGAAATGAAACTAGGTTTTCGGACGGCGGGAGCGAAAATTAATCCAACTTTAGCAAGATGAGTAGGTGATCTTGGTTTGGCTTTTTGAAATAGCACTGCAATGGACAGCACGCTTTTGTGAAGAATGTGTTTCTTTCAACTTAAAATTATTATAATTGAGCTTACAAATGGATATTATAATAATTTTGCTTAGATAATATAAAAGAAATAAGTTATGAGTTATTTGATCCATAGTTGTTATGGCGGCGCGGCGAGGCGAGGCGCCGGACCACCTTCACACCTTTTAGGCGAGTATGGCGTGCGGCGAGGCGACGCCATACTCACTTCACAGATTTTGTGCTAACATTATTACTAATATATGATGTTCATCACAATATTGATAATAATTTCAGTAATATAACTATTCCATAATCTATATATCCATAATTAGCAAAGCAGCAACAACTATTCCATTTATCTTTAACAACACAAATGTTCTAGCTACCTATATAGCACAACAAATAACAAGCATGGCAACCAGATCAAGCATAATCACATAGAAAACATTTTCTCACAGAGAAAACATTAGAATCACTGAGCTAGGGTTTTCTTTCACAGAATCACAGCTAGGGTTTTCTTTCACTGCGGCTCGGGCCAACAGAACACAGGCCATGCGTGCACTGCCACTGCCACTATCATCTCAGATATATACTCAAGAGACTATATAAAATTAAATGAGAATCTAACCAGACTGATTGCAGAGGGACGGGGACGGGGACGGGGACGGCGGCGCGGGCTCTGGCGACAGCAACGTGGGCTCCGGCGGAGTTCGGGGCGACGACGGCAACGGGTTCCGAGGGTGGCGGCGCGGGCTCCGGGACGGGGATGGCGGCGTGCGTCGAGGACGGGGATGGCAGCGATGGCTCCGAGGTGGCGGTGAGGGGTCCGGGGACACCAACGGCTCCGAGATGGCGGCGACGGGCTTCGGGGACGACAACGACGGGCTCCAATGGTGGCGGCGCGGGCACTAGGAGCGGTAGTATAACTGGCAGGAGAAGATTAGGGCTTAGGGTTTTAGACGCGGGAGCGAAACTTTTATATAGGTGGATTAGCAGTAGCGGGCACACGCTGATGTCATCTTGCCCGCCACTGATATTTATCGTAGTAGTGGCGGGCAAAGACATAGTAGTGGCGGGCCGCTGACGTCACCGACCGCCACTACTAGGGTTTAGTCTGGGCGGGTGGAAAAAAGTATAGTAGTGGCGGGCATATGCTGACGTCAGCATGCCCGCCACTACTAAAAGGATAGCGGTGGCGGTCTGGTGACGTCATCATGCCCGCCACTACTAATCCGACGCTGATGGGGTTATCTAGCATACGTTGCCACTCAAGTCGAGAAAGACTTAGTAGCGCAGTGGTGCGGGGGTTGCTTTGGTGCCATGCGGTTCGAGGTTCGAACCTTGCTGCCTGCAGGCGGTTTGAGGTTCGAACCTTGCTGCTAGCATCCAAACATTTTTTTACATTTCTATTCTAATTTTCATTACTTTTTTATTCATGTTTAAATTCTAGTTTAAACTTGATTTTTTAAAAATAAAAATACATCATAACTTATCAAATTAGAAAATATGTATTTTTATGCCTCACTTTACTTTTTTTTATTTCATTAATAAACATGTACAATAAAAATACATCATAACTTATCTATAGTTTATTCTTCCTTTGAAATTGAAACTTTTTGTACAATAAAAATACAACACCAATATTCTAATTGCAAAATTGGTATTTTTCTCCCTTAGTTTACTGTTTTTATTATTAAGTGTGTTTTTATTACATGTTGTTACGATATGATCGAGACTTTTGTAGCGCGGTGGTGCGGGGGCTCGCTTTTGACACATCATGTTTATTTGAAAGCAAGTAAACAAACACAAGTCCAGGCTGGGGAAACCAGCTTACACATCGAAACGCACTACTGGTCAAACCCAAAGGAAAGATATGGTTTGGAGCTTCTTCTTCTTCCTCGGCACAAACCCAACCTATTTCCGGTTAAACAGATTAAAAGCCTCAACTTGCCAATCCTCAACCAACTCGGCATCATCAGGCAGTCTAAACTTCTCTCCATGTTCCTGAACAAGAAAATACACGCGGCGACGATATAGTGAGAACAACTTATTATCAATGATTGAATTGGATGATAAAAATATAAAATTTGCATAAAAAGAGGATCTTGCCTCCTTCATCCTCTTGCTGCCGCATTGCTCTACATGCTTCCCTTTTCCACCGCTAGCCTCGGCATGTTTCCCTCTACCACCGGTTGTCTCATCATTCTTCCGTAGCACAACACTTACCCTATCTGGTTGCGGCGATCGCGAGTCGTCCTCCGAGTCGGAGTCCATTATGAGAATCACTTTCTTCGCCAAACAACTGCAAACTATACCATCATGTACCTTATGTTTACCGCATTTGCAAACCTCACACACGCCACTTGATGTAGAGTCTGAGGATCGACTGTTTGTTGGTTCAATCTTAGGAGGAGCCATCTGCATTTTTTTGTCACATTGATATAACATTAAAAAACCCTAAGCTAGTAATATTATAGTACATTAAAAACATTATTGTTATAGTGGAAATTTGTTTTCTCAGATATTTTTTATAGTACATTAAAAAAAATTATTGTTATAGTGGAAATTTTTTTCTCAGAAATTTTTTACAGTAGATTAAAAAACATTATTGTTATAGTGCATTCTACTAGTAATATTATACTAAATTATATTACCACGCATAAATTAATATAACAATCCTCCATCATTTTAACCCTAAGCTCGAATAAAATAAGACCAAATAAAGAAGTAGGTTAATAATTATTTACTGATCGACTGGATGGCGGCGACGACGGGCGGCGCCGACGGGCTCCGAGGAAGGCGGCGACGGGCGGAGGGCAGCGGCGACGTGCTCCGGGACGTCGACGGCGGCGACGGGAGGAGGGGGGCGAGTTTAGGGTTTAGAAAATGAAACTAGGTTTTCGGACGGCGGGAGTGGAAAGTATATATAGGTGTCTTAGTAGTGGCGGGCATGATGACGTCAGCATGCCCGCCACTACTAAAATGATAGCGGTGGCGGTCTGGTGACATCATCATGCCCGCCACTACTAATCCGCCGTTGGTGGGGTTATCTAGCATACGTTGCCACTCAAGTCGAGAAAGACTTAGTAGCGCAGTGGTGCGGGGGTTGCTTTGGTGCCATGCGGTTCGAGGTTCGAACCTTGCTGCCTGCAGGCGGTTTGAGGTTCGAACCTTGCTGCTAGCATCCAAACATTTTTTTTACATTTCTATTCTAATTTTCATGACTTTTTTATTCATAATTAAATTCTAGTTTGAACTTGATTTTTTTAACAATAAAAATACATCATAACTTATCAAATTTAAAAAATTGGTATTATTCTGCCTCACTTTACTTTTTCTCCCTCAGTGTACTGTTTTTATTTCATTAAGTGTGTTTTTATGATCAAAGTCAAAAAAAGTTCAATTTGAACTACAAGACATGAAATAATTCACAACACTCAATCCTCATTTGATCTTGAAAATGTTTTAATAATAAATGACATAATTGATTTTACAACTAAACATAAATGATCTAGCCTTGAACTAATTTTCCATCGCCATTGGTGCGTAGATAAGGAATCACACTGCCAAATGACAGTTTTGCTTCAACCACATTGATCCTTGATATGTCAACGAAAAACGGCACCTCATCAAACTGATTGTATTCTTCTTCGTCTTCGACTCCATCAACTCCAACAATTCTTTGTTTTCCTGGAGCAACGATGTATTTTTTCTCATCTTTAGGATCAAGTATGTAAAATACTTGTGCCACGGATTGAGCGAGTATCCAAGGGTCATCTTTATAAGCCACCTTATTAAGGTCAACTATCGTAAACCCGTAATCATCCACCTCCACACCTTCTGGATGTCTCACCCACTGACACTTAAATACAGGGATTTCTATAGAGTTCTCGTAGTTAAGTTCCCATATTTCTTCGATGTATCCATAGTAAGCATTCTTTTGTCCAGTGCTATCTTCTGCTTCTCCTCTGACACCACTATTTTGGCGCTGACTCCTTTGATCCTTTGCTTTGGTATAGAATGTGAAACCATTGATGTCATACGCTTGCCATGTTTTAACCATGCTCAATGGACCGTAAGACAATTTATTTATCATCATCTCTTCGTCGGTTTCTCCGATCGAAAGGTTTAGATCCCTCAGCCATGATGTGAAATAAATTTTGTGTTCTTTCATAATCCATTGTTCATCGTGATCTTCATTCTTTTCACGAAGCTCTTGTAGGTGTTGTTCAACATATGGTCTCATAATCGCCAACTGATGCATTACACTGTAATGTGATTCTCTTATTCTTTGATAACTATTGTCTCGTATGATTTTCCTGCCTTTAGTTCCTTTACCGGTGAGTCTTCCATGGTGCCGCGACACGGGAACTCCTATTGGTCTTCCATCTCTTATGTAATCTGCATAGCACTCAATGACTTCCTCAGTCGTGTAGCCCTCTATCATGGAACCCTCTGGATAAGCACGATTTCGTACGTAACCCTTGAAGATAACCATTAGACGCTCGTACGCATACATATTGTGCAGGTACGTTGGACCGAGAACAAAGATTTGGTCTGCTATATGTATCATATAGTGCTCCATAATATCAAAATATGAAGGAGGAAAGCACATCTCAAGCTGACACATAGTCTCCCTCATTTGTTTACGTAATTCATTTAACTCTTCAGTGTCGATCACCTTCTTTGATATGACATTGAAGAAGTGACACATGCGTGTTATCACCATCTTCAGAAATGAATGTTTGACTCCTCTTACTGCGATGGCGAGGAATAGCCCAAGCATAACATGACAATCATGAGTGTTGTAGCCGCTCATCCTCAAATCTGCTACGGAGACAATATTCTTTATATTCGTTGAGAATCCTGTTGGAACTCTAATTCCATGTAGACACCTGCAGATTGATCTTTTCTCGTCAATTGTGAGGTTATAGCTAGCAGCCGGAAGGAAAAATTTTCCATTGGCCCTTTCCTGTGGGTGAAGCTCGGGTCTAATTCCGAGAGTTTGAAGGTCCCTTCGTACTTTGAGTCCATCTTTTGATTTGCCCGGTATGTCTAACAAAATACCGATAGTGCTTTCGAAGACATTCTTCTCAACGTGCATTGTATCGATAGCATGACCAATCTCCAACTCCTTCCAATAGGACATCTCTCTAACAATCCATACTCTTTTCGATATAGGATACAGTGGTTCGGGCATGCATGAATCTTCTGAACGCCCAAAGTCAACGGACAAATCATCTTCTTTGCTTGGTACGTATCAGATGGTAAACCATTGGGTTTTGGCAAAACCTTTTTTAGGAGTTGTAAAAGATCTGAAAAACTGGTGTCAGACCATCCATTGCTGGTCTTCAGTTTCATAAGCTCAAGAATTGTGTACAACACAGTATACTGCTTATCTCATCCGTGGCGTTCCTCGTAAAGAAGGTTTTTTGATGCTTTGTCAAGTGCTTCAAAGTTATCGTATCCTTTGGTTGTAGTTCTCTGCAACAACACCTCAGGCGCAACATTTCGCATCAGTTCCTCCACATCAAAGGCGTCATCATCATCATGTTGATCAACATCATCATGTGTTATGTCGGATGTATGATCACAACCTCTTCTATGTTGATGAGCATCTTGCGGCACATCAGAATCTTCAGGAGGATTTTGGCCCATCTCACCGTGTTTCGTCCATATATAATAGTTCTTCACGAAACCATTTTTCAACAAGTGAAATCGTATGGTTTCACGATCAGAACACGGATACATCGCTTCGTTTTTACAAACTTTACAAGGACAATATATTGCCTCTTCACTCTGACGGGAAGCATATTGTGCGGCAGCTTCAGTAAATTCAGTTACTCTGTTAAAATATGCCACCACATCTCCGTCGTTGGACGAGTACATCCAGGACCTGTGCTCCATCTAAAACATATATTATTTGAAAAAATATTAATAAAATCATTATTGTTAATTTTATTAATTTACAAATTGAAAATATATTGATTTATTATCGCTCATAACAACATTAATTAAAAATCCTCAATGCTTTAATTAAAACTACTTATTAAGCAGAAAAAATTATTAAATAAATTAACTATATTGGTTTCTCTCTCTCTCCAAACAACATAACTCTAGATCTATAATCATAAATCAAATTAAAAAAGAGATTAAAATGACGTAAATCAATATACAAGTGATGAATAATTGTGAGGAGGGTAATATTTGTTCATTTGGGAGAAGGTAACACCGTAAATGGAAGATTATTTGAAAATTTCTATTCACAAACCCTAAATTAGAAAAACGATAATAACTCATTGTATACATGATTAAATACAAAATAAATGTGAGATTCGGAATGGATTTACCTCCTAGAATGAAATCCTTCAAAAGAAACGAAAACAAAGCCTCCCCCCTCTTTATCTAGATTTTTGTCGCCATTGTACGGACAAAATTGAATGCGAACTCCAGTAGAGCTCGGGGAGGAAGACGCTGCGCATTTATAGCTAGAATAGTAGTAGCGGTCGCAAGTGATGTCATCATTACTTTAGTGGCGGCCATCTTAGCAGCGGCGGGCAGCACCAGCGCCCGCCACTGCTATTGGTACATTAGTGGCGGTCCGGGCTGACGTCATCACCGACCACCACTACTTTACCAGCAGTTGTGGCGGGCGCTGGTGCTGCCGTCAGCACCAGCAACTATAGTGGCGGGCATCTAATGGCCCGCCACTACAGTGGTTTTGCCCAACGCCACTACAGTGACAGTTTGTAGTAGTGTATGTATCTCTTGCCTGTACTATGTATTTCTTGTCTGTACTACCAGTCAGGGTTGGTCGGGTGGCCGTTGGCAGCCCGGAGGCGCTTAGTCCTCTGGGCGGGGCGCCCTATAAATACCCCTCACTACAGTTGTAACGGGCAGGCTGACCACGCCATTGAATACACTACTCTTGTTTTCCACTAAAACCTGTTGGTTCGATCCGTCGTCCCAACAAAGGGAGAGATTGAGGAGTCATGCTTAAGAGCGTGGGCCTCATTGCTCCAGATGTGATGAGTCATTTTCAACGGTAGTCAAAGAGGACAGAAGAAGAGATAAAATCTGCTGCATCTGGGCCACGTGTGACACAGGTACACGGGCAGCGAGCGACTGTCGGGCAGAAGGGCTGCGAAGTCGGGCTGGCCCAATCCGGGTACATGGGCTAGGAGCAGTAGAGGATCCACTGGGCTGTTGACTAGGATTGACTCAGGTACATGGGCGGCGAGTGATTGCCGGGCTGAGAGAGCTGCGGAATCGAGTCGGCCCAATCTGGGTACTTGGAGCAAAGTCGGTGGAAGCTTTGTTAGTTTCGGCGCAAAACTGACGACCGCTGATCTTGCATCGGACTTTCCAGAAGTGAAGCTATAGCCGCTACGAAGGCTTAGCTTCCAGATAAGTCATCTGTAAATAGGAGTTTACTATTTTGTCCTTAGGCCCACAGTCAGTTAGTCGAGTCTGTAAAAAATATCCTAAGGGCAGTTTGGTCTTTTCCATTTATTTCAGCGTCTGTAAAAAACCCTAGGGGTATTTCTGCATTTTCCCATTTATTGGGCTGCCTATAAATAGGCCACAATCCCTAGCGTTAGAGTTAACACACTTTAATATGAAAAATCAGTGTTCACTTCACCTACTCATGTTTGTGCGTCCGTCGTCATTGTTTTTCGCGCAGGTGCTTCTTTGTTTGCGCCGCCGCCGTTCATCGTGAGTAAATCGTTGCTGCGGATTTTCGTCTCAGTGTTTAATCACCTCGTTTTGCGTGTATCACTGGACTGTTTGATTCGATCTGCTCTAGAAAGTTTTTTTTCTCTCGAAGCCATCGATATTTCTCCTGTCGCAGTTTTTTATTCACTTGATAGCTTGTACTGTTCGAGCTCTAGCTGCAGTCTAGTACTATTTTTAATCCTTAGCCTTTCTTGATTGCAGCAGTGGCTATAGTATGATCAGAGTAGTATTTATCAATTTGCTTGCCTATAAGTCTCTAGTCCTACCAGTTTTTTAGTATTTGTTTTACCCGAATAGAGTATACATGCTTCAATGTCTTGATAATAGCCTGGCTGCTAGATGTGCAGTCTGGCAGGTTCTTGGGCATAGCCTGACCAGGTTCATCACCCTAAGCTACTAGCCTTTTTGCTCTTAGCTTTTGCATCTGGTTCCGTGTGGTTTTGTGAGGGTTCGATAGCTATTTGTGTATAGCTTCACTATTGAGTTCTGCACAATTTTCTTCGAAGCAACATTCACTCTGCAAAAGAAAAGTTATACGGTCTTCTGAGATTTTCCTCAAGTACTTCGCTTCTGCTTCATCGCTTTAATAGTGTTTTGTTCGAAGTACAGGCCGTGGGGCCCACATCCTTGTATTGCCAGCTTCGATTGTTTTTCAGTAGGATCGAAGCCAATACAGGGACATCGCACTGTCCAACAAAGTAAGGTTTGGTCTTGTTTCGAAGTACATATGCTGTAGCTTCGAATGGGTCAAGTCCTTCGAAGTTTCTCTTGTGATCAGTTCGAAGTTTTGTGCGAAGTGCATGCTTCGCAGCTATCTTCGATGTAAATTTCGAGTGATGTTTTCTGGGCTTCGATATTCGTTGGATTCGAATCTGTATTTTCCCTAAACTAGGCTTCATTGCTCCGAAGTGTGTTTAACCCGAGGCATACATTAGGACAGACATCTTCGAAGCAGGCTTCGACACTGCATGCTTCGACACTGCATGCTTCAACACTGCATGCTTCGAAACTTCAGGCTTCGACGTTGCAGGCTTCGTCAAGTACCTTATTGGAGACAACTTTGAACAGTAACTTCTCATCTCTTTTTACGTGCACTTAGATTATTTGTTGTGATGATTTGTTTCTGTGAAGTTTGATCCGCCATGTTTTGAATGCTTTGTTTATCTGCCTATTAACACTATGTTGGTGTTTCTTCATCTAGGACACTAGTCGTTTCTAGGCTAGATATTTTTAGGTTTTTGCGATCTGTTTATTTTTGCTGCTAATTCTTTTGAGGAGCGTTGGGTGTTGGGAGCAGGCCATTTATTTGAAAGAATTTTTTAGGCACCCATTCACCCCCCCTTTGGTTGCTACTTTTGGTCCTACAACATGTCAAAGCGTTTTAGCAGGTCTTTAGTGTATTTTGTCTGATGTACCAAAGTTCCTTGTTTGCTTTGCTTGATTTGCAAACAAAGGAAGAAGGTCAGCTCAACCATCATCGACATTTCGAATTCTCTGCTCATTGATTTAGCAAACTCATCCACAAGAGTATAAGATGAACCACCAAAAATTATGTCATCAACATAAATCTGATCAAGGAAGAAATCTTTGACATGTATGAGAGTGAACAAGATCTTATCAGCAGAGCCCATCTTGTACCCGTGCTCAATCAAGAAGTTCCTAGGAGCTTGCTTGAGCCCATATAAAACTTTGTGATGTTTAAAGACTCTATTGGGGTACTTGGGATGCTCAAAGCTAGGAGGCTTCTTGATATCCATTTGAAAAAGTTTAAAACCACGAAACGATGCAAAAGAAAGAAAGATCCTAATGGCCCCAAGTCGAGCTACCGGAGCAAATGTTTCTCCAAAATCAACCCCCTCGACTTGAGTATACCCTTGAGCCACAAGTCTAGCCTTGTTTCTCACAATAGCTCCATCCTCCCCCTGTTTGTTTTTGAAAAATCCATTTTGTTCCAATGATATGAATGCTAGGGGGTGGATCAACAAGAACCCAAACTTGATTTCTATCAAAATTCTCAAGCTCCTCATGCATGGCGTTGATCCAACTTGCATCATACAATGCATGACTAACATCTAATGGTTCAAAATTTGTGACAAAAGCAGAATAAACGAAGTGAGCATGCGATCGGGTTACTCTTTCATTTAGTTCACTGATGATCTATTAAAGAGGATTGTGGGATCGGAATGGCGACATAGAGGGGGTGAATAGGCGCCTCGACAAATTTTTGCGAATATGATGGCCTGTTCAAATCACCCAATGCACCTCTAAATAAACAAGCGGAAGAAGACCCATTCGATAAAAATAGATGCTATCACCCTCCTATCTGATATTATGTCAAATAATAGATTGAGGGATAACCAGCACTGAATTTGCACACACAAAGATTGCACTCCAAAAATAGATCTGAAATCTGTTCTATACAAAAGACTCGCATAAAGAAACAATTTCATAATGGGATTGATGGAACATGTGCTCGGCAGTACATGTAGTTGTTAATGGTGAAAAGCATCACTGCATACGACAGCACATGATCGGCAAGTTGGGAAAGAAAAAGAAGGGAGAAAAATGTTTCTAGATTCAACTTTGAGCCTTCAATATTTTCAGCAAATGACCCCTTCTAGAATTTTTATAACATATAGATGAGGCAAAAACTATATGTAGCTGTGTTCAGAACCTTTTGCAAACTTCAAACATGGAACCCTTGTAACATGGACAACAAGAGTTATGTAAAACTCAGGTCCAAAAACATAACCAAAACTGATTAAAAAATCGCCACAAAGATTAAATTTATACTGAAAACAGAACACAACTTGTCAGAAATCAGCAGTTTTCAGAACTTTTTGGGCACTTTGTTCGACAGCAAAATATATGCAGAAGTGGTCAAAACCTTTTGCAAATTTAGAACATGAAACCCTTAAAACTTGGACAACAAAAGTTGTGTAGAACGTAGGTCCAAAAACAGAACTGAAACAGATCAAAAATCATCTCAAAGATTTAATCAAGACTAAAAACAGAACACTACTCAGCAGAAATTACAAGTGTTCAGAATCATTTAGGTACATTGTTGGGTAGAAAACTACATGCATAAATGATCAAAAACTTTTGAGAACTTCACAAATGGAACATCCAGATCATTCACATCAAAATTTACATGGACATCCAAGCCATGTTCTGTAATGAAAAACTCCAGAAAACTCACTCAAAAATCCAATTCAGATAGTTCTAGAGACAGGATTCTCAAATATTTCTAGTTGAAACTCAGAAATAACAACTTGATCCTTACACAAAATAATTATTTCATAATTAAATCTGCAAATCACTGAAGAAACAATCCAAGTATCAGCCAAAATGTTGATGAACACATGAAGAAACATTTCATCAAACATGTAGAGGGCTATACAAAAACTTAACCATTTCAGCTAGAGTTAAATTCCAGAAGTGTGATTCCTTGTTTGATTAGCAAACGAATTAAGATGGAATCACAGAAACCAGTTGCAACTTTATAAAATAGAACATTCAAATCATCCTCAACAAAGGTTGTTTAAACTTCAACCTTATGTTCTGTCGGGAAAACACCAGAAAATTCACTCAAACATCGAATCCAGACAAAAAGAACTATGATAGTTCTAGAGACTGAATCCATTTTAGAACTGTGATATCACTTTTGATTAGCAGAATAAACATGATGAAATGGCAGAACCAAGTTGAAACTTTTGAAAATGGAACATTCAAATCATCTTTAACAAAAGATGTATAAACATCAACAAGTTCTACAGTAGATTCACCAGAAAACACTGCACAAAATCAAATCTACACTGATTTACCTCATGCGCCCAGATTTTCCTTTTGGGATGATGAATAGTGCTTCGAAAATCAGAGAATACAACACTAATTTCTATGAAATTGATATTTGGTTCAGCCAAAAGAACAGCCAAAAATCCTCCACCTGCCCATGGATATGGTCCCCTATTTATAGGCCAACAATGGGGGTATTTTCTAAAAAGAACCCTATAGAATTGAAAATTACACAAAACTCCTATTCCTTGTAATATATATTTTTAGAATTAGAAAATTCTGAAAAATATACCAAAGGAGTAAACTAACTCTAGACTCACAACCTTTTATTACACATTGACTCAAAGTAAAAAGACTCCAAACTATTAAAATTAACAAAACTAGATATGCGACGGTTTTCAGCAAAAACCGACAAAGCCTCTCAACCCTTCGACTCGTGACGCTGCTTTGCGACTCCGAGCACCAGCAAACCACTTACTCTCTCGATCCCCTCGAGCCACTGGAATGCTTGTCCTGGCCTCCCTCTCGCAAACCCGGTCATCACGCTGTCGCAGTGAGTCGTTTGTTCAAGTCTCGCTCTGTCTCTTCGTGCACTCTTGAGTTCTTCTCCAACTTCGCCCGGCCTCCTTGATCCTCCGGCATCAAGATCCCCACTCAACCCTCGATCACCCACCATCGATAGTCAGTCAATAGCTCCTCCCTGCACAAACAAGACAAGCCAAAACAAGAATGAGATGCACCGCCAAAACCCTCGGCAGTCAAACCTTCATTCCACATCGAAACCCTCGATGCACTCAACCAACCTCAACCACTCAACCGATCAGATGCTCATCCTTATCAATCACTCATCATCCATACCGACACCAACCTTGGTTTCACAATGATGCATTCTCTGAATGCGAAGCGGTGCTTATCTTTGCGATAGAATCTCCCCCTCAACTCTTGCCTAAGTTTGCTCGATGCTTCCAGAAGTATAGTCTTCAGGTACTCTTGTTGATGTAGATGAAGCTTCTAGAGATGTCGTACAGGGAGGTAGTTGTACTATATCATGATTTTCACCATATGATGTTTCCTCTTCCTCAAAAATCATTTCACTCATATTGCGCTCACTCGGAAGTTCAAAAACATAACTAACACATGGAGATGTTTAATCAAACGACACATCACAAGATTCAACTATAGTGTTAGATTCAAGATTGAAGACATGATAAGAGTTACCATGCAAGGAATAGCCTAGAAAGATTCCATCAGATGCGTGTGATTCAAATTTGTCCAAGCTACCTCGCTTTAGGATGAAGCACCGACATCGAAATACTCTTACGTGAGTGACCTTGGGCTTCCTCCCAAAACGAAGTTCATAAGATGTCACATTCAACAAAGAGCACAAAAAGATCCTATTCGAGATGTAGCATGCTGTACTCATAGCTTCAGCCCAAAATTTTCTAGGAGTCATATGCTCGTCGAGCATCGTCCTAACCATCTCCACAAGTGTTCGATTTTTCCTCTCAACAACACCGTTTTGTTGAGGGACTCTTGGTGTAGAAAACTGATGTTCAATTTCATGTTCAAGTCAAAAATCTACAAAACAGTTGTTCTTGAACTCAGTGTCATTGTCACTTCGAATGGATTTCATTGCACTAGGGAGTTTATTGAATAGCCTCAATGATAAGCTCTAAAAGTGTATAAACACTTCATCCTTGCTTACAAGAAAGAAAACCCAAGAGTAACGAGAGTAGTCGTCAACAATAAGAAGAACGTACCATTTTCCGCCTAAAGAGCTAACCCGCGATGGACCTACAGTGTCCTTATGAAAAAGCTCTCTAGGTCACTCAGTCATCACCATGTTTATGGGTGAATGAGAAGCGGCATCCATTTTTCCAAGACGACAAGGAGCACAAATCAGGTTCTTCTCAAATTTGAGCTTGAGAAATCGTCGGATGAGTCCTAGGGCACTCAATCGAGCAAGAAGATCAAAGCTCATGTGCCCTAGTCTCCTATGCCACATCCAAAGCTCAGATGAAAGTTCAACTAAAAGGCAATGAGAAGATCCTAATGATTCGGAGAAATCAGCTTCAAACACTCTCCCTACTCTCAAGATTTTGCAAATGAAAGCGCTAGAGGAATCAAGTACATGAGAGAATCCCGACCAAAGTGAACCTCAAAACCCTCATCGAGCAATTGAGAGACAGAAAGTAAGTTATAGCCCAAGTCCTCAACCAAAGCAACATTTAAGAGAGTGAAGTTTTCATTGATTTTAATCATACCTTGGCCTTTCACTCTACTTTTACGATTGTTTCCAAAAGTGATGTGTTCTCATTGCTTGGTTAAGGAGAAGCTGGAGAAGCATGATGACTTTCCAGTCATGTGGTGCGAACATCCGGAATCAATAATCCACTTGTTCTCCAGACTTCCATGTCTTCCCTAAACAGAGATAGAAGACCTCAAGTACTCAGTGCTGGGATTAGTAATAAAATGTTTATGTATCCAGCACTAAACAACTCGAGAGTTAGGCAAAATAGAAGACTGCGTAGGACGAGAATCATAATGAAAGCAGGGTCTTCTTGCAAAGTGTTGAGTTCTCCTAAACAGACTTGGACCAAAACCTCTAACATGTGGTCTAACATCATATGAAGCATGATGTAAACCATGATGGGTATAGTCACTCATATAATCATGAGGATCCTCAAAATCAGAATAAGAGCGATAATCATACTCATGCAAATCAGAAGATGGATAATACAAATCATGAAAGTTCATAGCATGAGCACGACATTCATCCTTGATATGGCGATAACAAAAACCAATCAAATGACCTACACGATGACAATAAGAGCAATCAAAAACTTTCTTATGTGTAGGTTCATAAGTGTCTGGGCAAACCTCACAGTTTTTCTTGTTTTTTTCTTGGAATCTGTATTTGGTGGTGGAATGATTATCCTTTTAGGTTGAGTAGGATTTTTGGCTTTCTGAGTGGTGTCTAATTGGGCTTTGTCTTTGTCAAGGGTAGTAGGTAGAGTGAACACAATTTTGCTTGGGGTATTTGGTGTAGTTCTCTCATAACCCAACCCAAGAGCTAACCCTGCCCTGTCAGCACACATTTTTGTTTTATCCAAAATCAAATCCATTTTACCCTTCCCTTCGGTACACTTATCCACCATGGAAAGTAGATAATCATTCTCACACTTAAGTTTTTCGACTTGCTCTCTAGCGAAGTTGAGTTGATCCTTAAGGATGATGCAGGTGGAACATGACAGTTGCACATCCTTAGAACACTCAACACTCTCCAATCTAGCCTTAAGTTCATCAACATGTTTATATCTCAAATTAATGCTTTCAACAAGTAAAGAACAATTCAAGAATTCATTAATGACACAAAGACTAGAATCCACCTCCAAAAGTTGTTTCTGAACATTTTCAATTTTATCAAGATTTTGAGCATGAATCAGACGCAACTGAGCAAGTTCGTTCATTACAACAAGACAAGACTCACATTCAGCATTTTCAGACTTAGACTTCATCAAGACAAGTTCAGTAGAAAGACATTCAATTTTGAGTTTTAGTTCCTTTCGTTCTTTAGTAGCAAGTTTGACTAGTCTATCTTCACTACTACAAATCACTACTGTAGTGGTGTTGGAGTTTTCCACTGTAGTGGTGGGCCATTAGATGCCCGCCACTAGAGTTGCTGGTGCTGACGGCAGCACCTGTGACTGCCACTACTATTCTGACTATAAATGCGCACCTTCTTCCTCGCCGAGCTCTACCAGAGTTCGCATTTAATTTTGTACGTACAATGGCGACAAAAAACTAGATACGTCCTCCAAAAATGACTTAAAAATTTAGCATCACGATTTGAAACGATGGTATTGGGAACTCCATGCAAGCGTACGACCTCTCTGAAAAACAAATCAGCAACATTTGTAGCGTCGTCGCTCTTGTGACAAGGTATAAAACGCGTCATTTTAGAGAAACGATCTACCACCACAAAAATACTATCTCTCCCCCTCCTAGTTCTAGGTAAGCCTAACACAAAATCCATAGAAATATCCTCCCAAGGTACACTAGGAACGGGCAGAGGCATATAAAGACCATGTGGGTTTAGACGGGACTTAGCTTTATTGCAAGTAGTGCATCGTGCCACATAGCGCTCAACATCGCGTCTCATCCTAGGCCAATAGAAGTGTGTGGACAGCACATCTTCGGTTTTCTTTGATCCAAAATGACCCATCAAACCACCACCATGTGCTTCCTGCAATAACAACAAGCGAAGAGAGCTAGCCGGCACACATAACTTGTTAGCACGAAAAAGATATCCATTATTCAGCACATATTTGTTCCAAGCACGGTCATTTGTACAATTTGCAAAAGCATCTTTGAAGTCCAAATCAGTAGCATACATGTCCTTCAATGTTTCTAAACCAAAGATCTTATAATCAAGTTGAGAAAGCAAAGTATAACATCTAGATAAAGCATCGGCAATCACATTATCTTTCCCTTTCTTATGCTTAACGATATATGGAAAAGTCTCAATAAATTCTACCCATTTAGCATGTCGTTTATTCATATTTGCTTGACTACGTATATGCTTCAAGGCTTCATGATCCGAATGAATAATAAACTCCTTAGGCAAAAGGTAATGTTGCCAAGTTTCAAGCACACGCACTAAGGCATATAATTCCTTATCATAGGTAGAATAATTTAACTGTGGACCATGTAATTTCTCACTAAAATAGGCCACGGGTTTACCTCCTTGTAGCAGCACACCTCCTAATCCAAAACCACTAGCATCACATTCTAACTCAAAAGGCTTACTGAAGTCGGGTAGCTGAAGTAGAGGTGCATGTGTAAGACGATCTTTGAGTGTGGCAAAAGCTTGTTCATGTGCTGGCTCCCAAGTAAAAGTAACTCCCTTCTTGGTCAACTCATGCAAAGGACCGGCTATGGTGCTGAAATCTTTCACAAAACGCCGGTAGAAACCTGCAAGACCAAGAAAACTACGTACCTGTGTGATAGTTTGGGGTTGCGGCCAGCTGTTGAATTCTTCTACCTTCGCCGCATCAACCTCAATACCCTGTGAAGTGACAACATATCCGAGAAACACAACTCGATCCGTGCAAAACGTGCACTTCTCAAGGTTACCAAACATTCTAGCCTCACGGAGGACAAAAAACAGCACGTAGGTGTTCAACATGTTCAGTGAGAGATTTGCTATAAACCAAGATATCATCAAAGTATACAACCACAAAGCGTCCTATAAAGTGTCGTAGGACTTCATTCATCAAGCGCATGAAGGTACTAGGTGCATTAGTAAGTCCAAAAGGCATGACAAGCCACTCATATAATCCAAACTTTGTTTTAAAAGCAGTTTTCCATTCATCACCTAATTTCATGCGAATTTGGTGGTAGCCACTACGGAGATCGATCTTAGTAAAGATAATGGCACCACTAAGCTCATCAAGCATGTCATCTAATCTAGGAATAGGGTGTCGATATCGAATGGTGATATTATTAATGGCACGACAATCAACACACATGCGCCAACTACCATCTTTCTTAGGTACCAAAAGAACGGGTACTGCAAAAGGACTAAGGCTTTCACGGACATACCCTCGATCAAGAAGGTCCTGTACTTGGCGCTCAATTTCTTTTGTCTCCTTTGGATTGGTACGGTACGCTGCACGATTAGGAAGAGACGCTCCTGGGACCAAATCAATTTGGTGCTCGATGCCGCGTATCGGTGGCAGCCCGGGTGGTATCTCAGCAGGAAAAACATCTTTAAACTCCTGCAAAAGGTCAGTGACTGCAACAGGAACAGAGCTAGGAATGTGCGCAAGTGAAAATAGCACGTTCGTGCAAACCAAGCCATATATCATGGGAGTATCATCACAAATTTCAGCAAGGTCAGTTTTAGTTGCAAGCATGACACGTCCTTTCAGATTAATAACTTGTGATGAAGAAGGAGAAGCAATTTTATCTTTCTGTTGCCTCAAAAGCGTTTTGGCTACTTGCTGATTTTCAGAAGGTTGTTTGCTCTTCTGTGCGTCCCTAGCATGTTTTTCTTGTTCAAATTTCACAATTTCAGCAGGAGTCATAGGAAGCAATGTAACTTTCTTTCCTTTATACATAAATGTGTACTTATTGCTCCTACCATGGTGTGTAGCATCAGTATCATACTCCCAAGGTCTACCAAGTAACAGAGAACATGCTTGCATTGGTACTACATCAAAATCAGCAGCTCCGAAGTATGTACCAATGGAAAATTTGATGTGAGCAGTTTGTGTTACCTTGACCTTACCGCTATTGTTGAACCATTGCACATGGTAAGGGTGTGGATGCGCACGTGTGGGAAGTTGAAGCTTCGTTACCATGTCGTGGCTCACCAAGTTGAAGTTTCTTGTTATTGACGATGAAGAAGGTCTGAAACAGATTGTTCCATTGTGCCCTATCGTCCAGCTCCATGTGAGTGCTCAAGACGCGTTGTACAATAAGTGCTTCAAGGTCGGCAGAGGCATCCGGCGCAAAAACAGCGTCATCGTCGAATGTAGCGTCATCTCCTGCAATGTTAGCAGCAAGTGCATATTCATCTTCAACATCACTAGCACTTACGTAGCCACCGTCTTCCGTAGCAATATAAGCCTGCTGACTAGGGCAGTCTTTCATAACGTGTCCAAATCCTTTGCATCTGTGACACTGGATCGCTGCAGAACGTGCAGTAGAGGCCGCCGAGGAGGTGGGCTTGGCTGGCGCCTTGGATGCTGCAGCCTTGGAGCTCTCATCCTCGGCTGTAGATGTAGAAGGTGCTGATGTAGCCATCGGTCGAGAAGGTGGTGGTGGTGGTCGTTGTTTCTGCCCACTTGAGCGTGAAGTAGCACCACCAATGTTGGTCCTCATGCTGCGTTGTGGTTGTTGGCGACCCTGCAATTCTTTTTCTGCAAGCATAGCAAGGTGGAAAAGACGAGTGATAGTATTGTATTCTTTATAATCAATGATATCCTGAATTTCACGTCTTAAACCACCATAAAAACGGGCCATTTTATCCTCATTGTCCTCCTCAATTTCAGCACGCATGCAACCTATTTGCAACTCTTGATAATACTCCTCTACCGATTTATTCCCTTGGTTTAGGCGCTGCAATTTTTTTCTCAAATCACGTTTATATGAAGGAGGAACCCATCTACCACGCATTTGCCGTTTTAACATATCCCAATTTTGTGGTTCATTGCCAACCTGAACTATTTCAGTCCACCAAAGAAGAGCATATCCAGTGAAGTCACTAGTAGCTAAGTGCACGCGGTGGATAGCAAGAACCATGTGAGCATTAAATTTTTGTTCGATTGACATCTCCCAATCTAAATATGCATCTGGATCATAGGTGCCAGCAAAATGAGGTACTGAAAATTTTACCTTAGAGTAGGGATCATGATCATTGTTCCTGTGGTTGTCATTGTTACCTCGTGGATGGCGGTTGCGGTGGCCGCCCATACCTTGATGATTGAACTGAAGGGGATGACATGCAGCCTCGTCAGGGTCAATGCCATTGTTCCCGGCATAGGATAGGTCGTCTTCCTCTTCAATATGGTCTTCGTTGGCTCGTGCAGCAGGCAAACGTGTTTCCAAGGCAGTCATTCGGTCCACTAGGTCAGCCACAGTACGCGCGAGACGTTCGATGGAATGTTGGGTCTGCCGCTGAGACTCTAGTAGAGCACGTCGTGAGACACAATCATTAAAATCAGATGGAGGGGTACCGCTGTTATCTGACATGTTAGTGAAAGACAAAACAACAAAGAATAATCCTTATGGAAAACATCTAGGTGGGGTGGTGGGTGTGTGGTGGAAGCAATCCGTCAAGCGCCTTACCCACGCTTGCAAGTGTTCTTATCACGCCGCAGTGAGGTCACCGGCCTACAGGTGATGAACCAAGTGGAGGGTGGTGTGCAATTGCAAGAAATGAACCTGTCCTGACCAAGAGAAAGGTGTAGCTTGGAAGGCAAAGTGAGTAGGACGGATTAGCGATAGTAATAACAGTTAAACCAAGTTCAATAAGTGTTCCCTAGTACTCGTCAAAGTTGCTGGCCTTAGTGCTCCCAATGTGAAAATTCAAGCAATAGAGGGAAACTATGTGCCCAAAACTCAAAAGGAAGCAACAACATGCCAAATTCAGTTCTCTGCAGATCGGACAAGAGATCGGACAAGGGATCAGACAAGCAGAATCTGTTACTGCCGCTGATAATTCTGTTACTACCGCTGATCGGACAAGAGATCGGACAAGCAGAATCTGTTACTACCGCTGATAATTCTGCTACTACCGCTGATCGGACAAAAGTTCGGACAAGGGATCAGACAAGGGATCGGACAAGAGATCGGACAAGCAGAATCTGTTACTACCGCTGATAATTCTGTTACTACCGCTGATCGGACAAGCAACATAATGGACCGCTTCTCTTTTTTTTCTCTCTTTTTTCTTTTTTTTCACTCTTTTTTTTTGAAAAAAAGGATGACAAGAGATACAACCACAAAAATTGGCACCTGCAACTAAGGTGGGATGTGGTTCAAAGAAATTCAACAAGTTCGCTGAACGGCGAGCAAAAACTTTGTCCAATTTTTTTCTCTATCTTCCTAATTTTTTTTGGCGATTTTGGTGAGGGCTAACAGGCAAAGCCTGTTAGGGTACCCACCCAAATTTGGTCAGGAACACGCTCAAAATATTTCAGATTTTTCTGCCAAACGAGCGAAAACTTATGCCTGTTTTACTGAAGGGGAGTCACAAAGACTCGATGTGGAAATCAAAATAGATTGTGGGGGGGTTTCGGGTGGGGAAATTTTTGAGACATAAGAACAAGTACTACTCAAACGACACAGAGAGATGACTAAACCAGCAACAAGACTCGACCAAGAACACGACTCAACAAAGTTAAAACTGAAATTAAAATCACAATGCACGAAGGGGTTCTCGGTGGGGAATTTTTTTTTTGGTGCGGTTTTCTGGACTCTAGGTAAAAATAAAAGCAGATCGAGATTACCTAACGGGAAATCTTTGCTTTGATACCAACTGATGGGTGATTGGTCCCGATCTTCCGCTAGGTAAAGGATAACTTGGGTTGGTGGAGAATCTCGACGTTGGCGATCCAAGGCTCCTGTTCGGCGGATCAAAACCTTGCAATCGTTACACCACTGTCTCCGTTGGTTATCAACCACGCAGGACGCGATTGACCTTGCCATGAAGGCTAATTCCTGCAAGCGAACCCAAGAACACAAGCAAGAACATGAAGGATACAAATCGAATGCCAAATCACAGACAAATGATGAAAGGTGAGGTTCCACAAACGCCTATGCAGCAGCCAATCGGTCCGGTGGAAGGGGCGGGATCTAAACACAACAGTGTAGATGCAAACAAAGCAAAACCTAACCCTAAAGGCGGCTGGAGTGAATATATAGGGCGAGGGCAGTCTGTGGAAGGCGTACAGACTTGGGCTGTGGGCTAGAAGATGTACAGACTCGGACTATGGGCCAACACGGCCCAGTTCTGTCATGCAATACTGTTTTAAAATACACAGGTCGACTCGAGACTCCAAATGATATGAAACCAACGGCAAAAGATCCGTCTTCTCCTTAGCTTTCCAAAAAGTCCAAGAATGCGCCAATCGGACTTCGTATGAGGATGTTATGCCCATTTTGGTGCATGGTGGTCGATGTAGTCAGAACCAGCGAATTCTTGACTTCAAGTCATCCGTGCGACTCCGTCTTCAACTCCAACTCTTCTATTCCATATCCCATGTTCCTAAGCAACAAAATATCACTAGTATTCAGTAGTATCCCGTCCAAACAAATATTAACATAGTTGCTAAGGAAAGAATTAACCTCATGGTTCAAGCGACGGGCACGAGCGCGTGTGATTGGTCCTTGTAATTGAATTGTAGGTGGAGGCTCCATGTGTGTATCATGTGAAGTGATGTCCTCATTATGATCTCCTCGAAAAGAGCACCCGGTAGTAGGGCTTGAGCTCCTGCCCTGGCCTTGGCGAGGGCATCAGCTTGGCCGTTCTCGGCTCGAGGAATGTTTTGGACGGATATACCCTTGAATGAAGCTTCGAGCTTGCGGATGGCGTCGAGGTAGGAAGCGAGGTCCGGGTGTCTAGCCTGGAAACTTTTTTCGATATGCCCGGCGACTATCTGAGAATCGGTCTTGATGACGACACGTGCCGCTCCCAGTGCGTGCGCCTTGCGGAGACCTAAAAGGATTCCTTCGTACTCGGCGATGTTGTTGGTAGCCTTGAAGCTTAAGCGGGCGGAGTACAGGGCCTACTGGCCGGAGGGGGAGGATAACTGCTCCGGCTCCAGCCCCTGAAGCCTGGTAAGCACCGTCCGAAAAAACGGTCCAGACCCCATCGCTTGTGTCGGTGCTTGCGCGGTCCAAGGCCATCGTCCACTATGCGACGAAGTCGGCGAGGATTTGGGACTTTATGGCTGTTCGGGCGACGAAGGAGATCCCGAACGGAGCCAATTCTACCGCCCACTTTCCGATGCGACCGGTGGCGTCCTTGTTTCGGAACATGTCGCCGAGTGGGTAGGTCGTCGGGATGACGACGTCATGAGCCAGAAAGTAGTGTCGTAGCTTCCGGGATGCCATGACGAGGGCGTACGCCACCTTCTCCAGCTCAGAGTACCGGACCTTAGCTCCGACGAGGGCTTCAGAAACGAAGTAGATGGGGCGTTGAATCAGCATCCCGTCGAGCTCCTCCTCTTGGACTAGAGCTGCGCTCGCCGCACTGCTGGAAGCGGCGAGGTAGACCAATAAGGGTGTTCCGGCCTGGGGTGAGGCGAGGGCCACGAGGCCGGAGAGATACTCCTTGATCTGCTCGAAGCAATCCTGACACTCGGGGGTCCACTTGAAGTGCTTAGAACCTCGAAGGGCTTTGAAGATGGGCAGACTTCGCTCTGCTGACCTTGCTAAAAACCTGTCGAGGGCTGCCAACCGCCCGGCTAGCTTCTGTGCTTGCTTCAGGTTCTGAGGGGGAGACATGTTCTGTAATGCACTAACTTGTGTCGGGCTGGCTTCGATGCCTCGGCTGGAAACCAGATACCCAAGCAGCTTCCCAGCGCACGCTCCGAAGACACATTTTTCTAGATTGAGCCGGATTCCGTACCGCCGGAGGCTGTCGAAGGTCTCGGCTATGTCCGAGCAGTGATGGCCTTTGGTGGTGCTTTTGATGACGATGTCGTCCATGTACGCTTCCACATTACGCCCCAGCTGATGACCTAGGGCTTTGGAAATCAATCTTGAAAAGGTGGCTCCTGCATTGCGGAGGCCGAAAGGCATCGGGAGGTAGCAGAATACGCCAGCGGGGGTGACAAAACTTGTTTTGACTTGGTCTTCGGGTTTCAACCAGATCTGGTGGTAGCTGGAGTAGGCGTCAAGGAAACTGAGGAGCGCTGCTCCAGCTGTGGAATCAACTAGCTGGTCAATGCGAGGCAGGGGGTAGGGGTCACGGGGGCAAGCTTTATTCAGAGAAGTAAAGTCGATACACATGCGCCACTTTCCAGATGTCTGTATGACTCACTTCCCGGATGACCCCCGCTCGAAGCAACTTCTCCGTCTCGGTCCTGGCGAGCTCGGCTTGTTCGGTGGAAAGCTTCCGGAGCCCCTGGTGGACCGGTCGCGCCTTTGGGTCGACGACCAGCGAGTGCTCGATGATCGAGCGGTCGACGTCGGTGATGTCTTCGTCGAACCATGCGAAGATGTCGAGGTTGTTGTGGATGATGCCCTCGAGTTGTGCCGACACCTCTGGCTCCAGACCCCCTCCGAACCTTATCGGGTACTCCTTCCCGTCTTGGGTTAGGACCCTAGTGATGACTTCCCCCTCCGGGAGAGGTTTGGCTGGGTGGCTCCTCTGCCTTGGGTCCCCGACTCCGGGCAGGCTGGCTCCTTCGACACCTTCCCGGACGCTGTGGATCTGTCGAGGCTCCAATGGCACCAAGTGGCCGTATTCGACCCGGCGGGCTGCGGCCTGGTCGCCCAGGATTGACAACACCACTCCTGGGGTCGGCATCTTGAGGCACAGGTAGTTGTGGTGCGCGATGGCTCCGAACCGATTGAGCATCCCTCTTTCGAAGATGGCGTTGTAGGCGTATGGAGCATCGACCAGGTTGAATAAGATCTCTTCGCATCGCTGAAGGGGGGACCCACCGAAGGTCACCTCCAGCGTGATTTGGCCCAAGGCATCGAGCGGGGGGCCTGCGAAGCCTTGAAGGGGTCGTGAAGCCGACAGTAGGTGTTTGCGCGACAGGCACAGCTGATCGAAGGCCTGCACAAAGATGATGTCAGTGGAACTCCCCCCGTCAACCAGTATGCGGCGCAACTCGACTCCGGCAATGTCTGCCGAGATAACAAGGGGGTCAGCGTGTGGGAATTTGACTCCGGAGGCGTCTTCCACGGTGAAGTTGATGGGGACATGGGACCACTCCGGGAGGGCCGAGTTGCCGGACGTGCCGATGTGTCCGATTTCCCGAACGTAGTCCTGGCGTTGTCGCTTGGACAGAGCCCCCAGGCCCCCCCCTCCGGAGATGGGGAGGACCACTCGCTTCCCTCGATCCGACACATCTTCGACTTTGAGGGCCGCGACCCTGCCGAATTCCGGGGCCAGGCCTCCGGCTTCGGGCTCATCACGGTGACCGACCACCTGGACCGCTTCTGGGCGAGGGATAGGGACCCCCCTGTCGATGGAACCACTGCTGGCATTGCGCTCGAGGTAGTCACTGTGGAGGGCGAGTATGGTTCGGCAGGAGTCGGTGTCATGGTTCTGGCTTTCGCCGTGGACACTGCAATAGAAGGCTCCTCCGGGAAGTGCTCGAGGCGGAGCCTTGATCCCGGTGGGATGGCTTCCACCGGGGGTGTGCGGATGCTTGGCGGGGCCTCGGGGGGTAATGCTGAGGACTTCCCCCTGAGGATGCTTTCGGCCTCGTCGGGAGTCCCGGTGGACGGAATCCCGCTGGCTGGGCTCTTGACGGCCAGGCGCGGGAGGTACTCCGCGGCTGAGGTCCAGCGAGGCTTCATATGTCCCGGTGCTCGAGGCCCGAACGGGGACTATCATTGCTTGCCGGCGCATTTGGCCCTCTTCGGACCGAGCGTACTCCTCGAAGTACGTCATGAGTTGCGCCACCGAGGAAATGGGCTTACGGTGGAGTTTGTCGAGAAGGCCTGGGTGGGTGACGCCTTCCAGGGCAGCGTCGATGATGGAGGAAGCCGAGAGCCCCTTGATCTGGGACTTGGTGTGCGCGAAGCGCTGGGAATACTGCCTCAGAGTTTCTCTAGGCTGCTGCTTTACTTGAAAGAGGCTCCCAGTGGACATGGGAGCCACGAAGGTTCCTTGGAAATTGTTGATGAACTTCTTCCTTAGTTGTTCCCACGAATGGATGGTCTCGGGTCGGAGCGACTAGAACCATCGGAGGGCAATCCCTTCGAGTGCCAGGGGGAAGCATTTTGCCATGGTGTCTCGGCTTCCCCCGGACGCCTCTATCGCTAAGGCGTACGAACGGGAAAACTCACCGAGGTCGGAATCCCCAGAGTACTTGGGAAGCTTGGCGGCGCGAAACTTCGACCCAAAGCGCACCCTCTGGAGGTCCGAGTGCAGGGGGGATTCCTCGTCGTAGGACGCGTTCTCCCCCTCTGCCGGATTCTCGTCATCGCTTAGCGCCACGGCCGTAGCTTCCGCGGCGCGGAGGGGCTCCGGAGGCCAGAGCGACGCCTCCTGGCGCCACAAGGCCAGTTCTGCCTTCAGTCGAGCGTTCTCAGCGGCCAGGGCATCAGCCTGACTCCCGTTTCCTCCAGAGGTTGTATCGGGGTCTCGCGAGCGGACGTAGTTGGTCCGGAGGGACACCACCAGAGGTTTGCGGAGGTTGGTTCGGGTAAGCCGACGGGGCCCTGGGCCTCGGGCGTCCTTTCTGGCCCTTGGGTAGGCTCCAGAGAGGGCGCCCCAACGGGCACAACGGCGGGAGCCGGGGGACTGGGATCGATGGCCGGAGCAGGCTCGACCCCGGCGGTGCGAGCTGACCGGTGTAGAGGAGCCGTGCTTGCTCCCTTTTGGCTTGACATGCTTGGGCAAGTAGGTGTAGAGGACGCTTGCTTCTTGGACTAGAGTCCCCACGGACGGCGCCAACTGTTGGAACGACGGATCGGACCAGCATGTTTTTCTTAGTGGAAAAATGGGTGTGAGGTATTCGATGTTTCTCCTCCTTTTCCCGTTACAACTATAGCTGGGGAGCATTTATAGGGCGCCCCGCTTGGCGGATCGAGCACCTCTAGACCACCAACTGCTACATGGCCAGGCGTCGGTCGATAGTACAGACAAAATGGACTATACATAGTACAGGCAAGAAGATTCGGCTCTGACACCGTATTAGCCGTGTCGGGCGCTGCCAACGCCGCCCAACACGGGTCAGGGGATCGTGATCCTGTCTCCTCGTACACTTGTCCTTCCTTTTCTCGCCAACGCTCCCTTCGGGTCCACTGCCGCGAGCCAGAGGGCGGCCTCCGGCATCCTTCTTCCGGAGGGCGGCCTCCGGCATCCTACTTCCGGAGGGTGGCCTCCGACATCCTTCGCCCGAAGAGGGACCTCCGGCATCCTTCTCCCGGAGGGCGGCCTCCGGCGTCCTTCGCCCGGAGAGCGATCTCCGGCATTCTTATCCCAGAGGATGGCCCCCGGAATATCTCGGGGCCTTTGAAGGCTATCGGCTTCATCCTTGCAGGTTCCGGTCCCACCGGCGCTGGGCCTCGGACTCCCTGGCTGAGGGCCCCACCTTCAACTGTCGGGATTATTTCCCCCAACATAAGTCTCCGAGAACTCAGTTCGGAGTTCAGTTTGGAGTATACTTCGAAGCCCACTTCGGAGTGTCCTTCGAAGCCTTCTTCGCGGCCTCCGCCTGATGAGGACATCACTTCGCATGAGACACACACGGACCAGCATGATACACAAATGCACCAACATGATACTCACATGCACCAACATGATACTCACATGCACCATCAACCTACAATTATATTACAGGGACCAATCACACGCGCCCGTGCCCGTCACTTGAACCATGAGGTTAATTCTTTCCTTAGCAACTATGTTAATATTTGTTTGGATGGGATGCTACTGAATACTAGTGATATCTTTTTGCTTAGGAACATGGGAGATGGAATGGGAGAGTCGGAGTTGAAGACGGAGTCGCACGGATGTTTTGAAGTCAAAATATTGCTGGTTCGGACTACATCAACCACCATGCACCAAAATGGGCGTAACTTCCTCATACGAAGTCCGATTGGCGCGTTCTTGGACTTTTTTGAAAGCTGAGGAGAAGACGGATCGTTTGGCATTGGTTTCACCATATTTGGAGTCTCGAGTCGTCCTGTGTGTTTGAAGCAGTCCTGCATGACAGAATTGGGCCGAGTTGGACCTTATACTGAGTTGGCCCATAGTCTGAGTCTGTTCTCCTTCTACACAGTCTGTTCGCCTTCTACAGGCTGCCCACGCCTTATATACTCACGCCAGCCTCCTTTAGGGTTAGGTTTTGCTTTGTTTGCATCTACACTTGTGTGTTTAGATCCCGCCCCTTGCACCGGACCGATTGGCTGGTGCATCGGCATTTGTGAAACCTCACCTTTTCATCGTTTGTCTGTGATTTGGCATTCGACTTGTATCCTTCTTGTTCTTGCTTGTGTTCTTGGGTTCGCTTGCAGGAATTAGCCTTCGTG
Source organism: Zizania palustris (assembly GCA_019279435.1). Classification (NCBI taxonomy): domain Eukaryota; kingdom Viridiplantae; phylum Streptophyta; class Magnoliopsida; order Poales; family Poaceae; genus Zizania; species Zizania palustris. Next base: position 37,039,423 of record JAAALK010000085.1, on the reverse strand, counting down.
GCGAGGTCAATAGCGTCCTGCGTGATTGATAACCAACGGAGACAGTGGTGTAACGATTGTAAGGTTTTGATCCGCCGGACTAGAGCCTTGGATCGCCAACGTCGAGATTCTCCACCAATCCAAGTTATCCCTACCTAACGGAAGATCGGGACCAATCCCCCATTAGTTGGTATCAGAGCTCAGATTTCCCGTTAGGTAATCTCGATCTTCTTTTATTTTACCTAGAGTCCAGAAAACCCGCACAAAAAAAATCCCCACCAAGAACCCCTTTGTGCCTTGCGATTTTTATTTTAGTTTTTAACTTTGTTGAGTTCGTGTTCTTGGTCAAGTCTTGTTGCTGGTTTTGTCATCCCTTTGTGTCGTTTGAGTAGTAATTGGTCTTGTGTCTCAAAAAATTCCCCACCCGAAAACATCCCACAACCCTATTCGTTTTCCACATCGAGTCTTTGTGACCCCCCTTCGGTAAAATTGGCATAACTTTACGCTCGTTTGGCAGAAAAATCTGAAATTTTTTGAGCGTCTTCCTGGCCCAATTTGGGGGGTACCCTAACATGGTTTCTCTGTTAGCCCTCATCAGAATCGCCAAAAAAATCAGGAATATAAACAAAAAAATTGGTCAAAGTTTTTGCTCGCCGTTCAACGAACTTGTTGAATTTCTGTGAACCACATTCCACCTCAGTTGCAGCTGCCAATTTTTGTGGTTGCATCTCTTGTCATCCTTGTTCAAAAAAATAGAGTGAAAAAAAAAGAAAAAAAAAAGAGAAGCGGTCCTGTCTATTGCTTGTCCGATCCCTTGTCCGATCCCTTGTCCGAACTCTTGTCCGATCCCTTGTCCGATCAGCGGCAGGCTGTGGCAGTTTCTGCTTGTCTGATCTCTTGTCCGATCCCTTGTCCGATCTCTTGTCTGATCCCTTGTCTGATCAGCGACAGAAAAAAAAATTGGCACATACCCTCGTCAGATCCCTTGTCCGATCTGCAGAGAGCTGAATTTGGCCTATTTTTGCCTCCACTTGAGTTTTGGGCACATAGTTTTCCCTCTACTGTTTGAATTTTCACCTTGGGAGCACTAAGGCCAGCAACTTTGACGAGTATTAGGGAATACTTATTGAACTTGGTTTAACTGTTATTACTATCGCTATTCCTTGCTACTCACTTTGCCTTCCAAGCTACACCTTTCTCTTGGTCAGGACCGGATCATTTCTTGCAATTGCACACCACCCTCCACTTGGTTCATCACCTATAGGCCGGTGACCTCACTGTGGCATGGAGAGAACACTTGCAAGCGTGGGTAAGGCGCTTGATGGATTGCTTCCACCACACACCCACCCCCCACCTAGTTGCGTTCCATAAGGATTATTCTTTGTTGTTTTGTCTTTTCACTAACATGGCAGCACTTATTGTACAACATGTCTTGAGCACTCACATGGACCAGGATGACCAGGCACAATGGAACAATCTGTTTCAGACCTTCTTCGTCGTCAATGACCGCCGTGTACGTGTCATCATAGACAGCGGTAGTTGCAACAATTTGGTGAGCCACGACATGGTAACTAAGCTTCAACTTCCCACACGTGCGCATCCACACCCTTACCACGTGCAATGGTTCAACAATAGCGGTAAGGTCAAGGTAACACAAACTGCTCACATCAAATTTTCCATTGGTACATACGTTGGAGTTGCTGATTTTGATGTAGTACCAATGCAAACATGTTCTCTATTACTTGGTAGATCTTGGCAGTATGATACTGATGCTACACACCATGGTAAGAGCAATAAGTACACATTTATGTATAAAGGAAAGAAAGTTACATTGCTTCCTATGACTCCTGCTGAAATTTTGAAATTTGAACAAGAAAAACATGCTAAGGATGCACAAAAGAGCAAACAACCTTCTGAAAATCAGCAAGTAGCTAAAACACTTTCAAGGCAACAAAAAGATAAAGTTGCTTCTCCTTCTTCATCACAAGTTATTAATCTGAAAGGACGTGTCATGCTTGCAACTAAAACTAACCTTGCAGTACATAGTTTTCTTGGTCTTGCAGGTTTCTACCGGTGTTTCGTGAAAGATTTCAGCACCATAGCCGGTCCTTTACATGAGTTGACCAAGAAGGGAGTTACTTTTACTTGGGAACCAGCACAAGAACAAGCTTTTGCCACACTCAAGGAACGCCTTAAACGTGCACCTCTACTTCAGCTACCCGACTTCAGTAAGCCTTTTGAGTTAGAATGTGATGCTAGTGGTTTTGGAATAGGAGGTGTGCTGCTACAAGGAGGTAAACCCGTGGCCTATTTTAGTGAGAAATTACATGGTCCACGATTGAATTATTCTACCTATGATAAGGAATTATATGCCTTAGTGCGTGTGCTTGAAACTTGGCAACATTACCTTTTGCCTAAGGAGTTTATTATTCATTCGGATCATGAAGCATTGAAGCATATACGTAGTCAAGCAAATCTGAATAAACGACATGCTAAATGGGTAGAATTTATTGAGACTTTTCCATATATCATTAAGCATAAGAAAGGGAAAGATAATGTGATTGTCGATGCTTTATCTAGACGTTATACATTGCTTTCTCAACTTGATTATAAGATCTTTGGTTTAGAAACATTGAAGGACATGTATGCTACTGATTTGGACTTCAAAGATGCTTTTGCAAATTGTACAGATGACCATGCTTGGAACAAATATGTGCTGAATAATGGATATCTTTTTTGTGCTAACAAGTTATGTGTGCTGGCAAGCTCTCTTCGCTTGTTGTTATTGCAAGAAGCACATGGTGGTGGTTTGATGGGTCATTTTGGATCAAAGAAAACCGAAGATGTGCTGTCCACACACTTCTATTGGCCTAGAATGAGACGAGATGTTGAGCGCTATGTGGCACGATGCACTACTTGCAATAAAGCTAAGTCCCATCTAAACCCACATGGTCTTTATATGCCTCTGCCGGTTCCTAGTGTACCTTGGGAGTATATTTCTATGGATTTTGTGTTAGGATTACCTAGAACTAGGAAGGGGAGAGATAGTATTTTTGTGGTGGTAGATCGGTTCTCTAAAATGGCGCATTTTATACCTTGTCACAAGAGCGACAACGCTACCAATGTTGCTGATTTGTTTTTCAGAGAGGTCGTACGCTTGAATGGAGTTCCCAATACCATCGTTTCAGATCGTGATGCTAAATTCTTAAGTCATTTTTGGAGGACGTTGTGGCATAAGCTAGGGATGAAGCTGCTGTTTTCTACTACTTGTCACCCCCAAACGGATGGGCAAACGGGTGTCGTCAACCGTACATTGTCCACCATGTTGAGGGCTGTTTTGAATACCAACTTGAAGCTCTGAGAAGAGTGTCTACCTCATATTGAGTTTGCATATAATAGGTCAGTACACTCCACTACTAAGGTAAGTCCGTTTCAAGTGGTCTATTGCTTTAATCCGCGTGCTCCTATTGATTTGCTACCATTGCCACCATCTGAAAAATTGAATTTTGATGCTACTACACGTGCTGAATTATTACTTAAGATGCATAAAACTACTAAAGCAAACATAGAGAAAATGAATGAGAAATATCGTGCTTATGGTAGTAAGGGTAGAAAAGAGATAACATTTGAACCGGGTGATCTTGTTTGGTTGCACTTGCGCAAGGATCGTTTTCCTGATTTGAGAAAATCTAAATTGATGCCTCATGCTGATGGTCCTTTCCGTGTGCTTGAGAAGATCAATGATAATGCATATAAATTTGAGTTGCCTGCAGCTTTTGGGGTTAGTCCCACATTTAACATTTCAGATTTAAAGCCCTATTTGGGAGATGATGATGAGCTTGAGTCGAGGACGACTCCAATTCAAGAGGGGCAGGATGATGAGGACATCACTTCGCATGATACACACATGCACCAGCATGATACACAAATGCACCAACATGATACTCACATGCACCATCAACCTACAATTATATTACAGGGACCAATCACACGCGCCCGTGCCCGTCGCTTGAACCATGAGGTTAATTCTTTCCTTAGCAACTATGTTAATATTTGTTTGGATGGGATGCTACTGAATACTAGTGATATCTTGTTGCTTAGGAACATGGGAGATGGAATGGGAGAGTCGGAGTTGAAGACGGAGTCGCACGGATGTTTTGAAGTCAAGAAATCGCTGGTTCGGACTACATCAACCACCATGCACCAAAATGGGCATAACTTCCCCATACGAATTCCGATTGGTGCGTTCTTGGACTTTTTGGAAAGCTGAGGAGAAGACGGATTGTTTGCCGTTCGTTTCACCTCATTTGGAGTCTCGAGTCGTCCTGTGTGATTGAAACAGTCCTGCATGACAGAATTGGGCTGAGTTGGACCTTGTACTGAGTTGGCCTATAGTCTGAGTCTGTTCGCCTTCTACAGGCTGCCCACGCCTTATATACTCACGCCAGCCTCCTTTAGGGTTAGGTTTTACTTTTTTTGCATCTACACTTGTGTGTTTAGATCCCGCCCCTTGCACCGGACCGATTGGCTGAGGAGCCATGCTGAATAGCGTGGGCCTCATGGCTCTAGAAGTGATGAGTCATTGTCAACGATAGTCAAAGAGGACTGAAGAAGAAAGGAGATCTGCTGTTTCATGGGCCGCGTGTGACTCAGGTACACGAGCAGCGAGCGACTGTCGGGCAGAGGAGGCTGCGAAGTTGGGCTTGCCCAATCCGGATGCATGGGCCAGAAGCAGTAGAAGACCCACTGGGCTGTTGACCAGGACTGACTCAGGTACACGGGCGGTGAGCGATTGCCGGGCTGAGAGAGCTGCGGAGTCGGGCCGGCCCAATCCGGGTACCTGGTGCAAAGCCGATGGAGGCTTTGTCAGTTTCGGCGCAAAACTGACAACCATTGATTCTGTATCCGACTGTCCAGAAGAGAAGCCGTAGTCGCTACGAAAACTTAGCTTCCGGATAAGTCATCTGTAACTCTAGGCCCACAGTCAGTAAGTCGTGTCTGTAAAAATTCCTAAGGGCAGTAGAGTCTTTTCCTTTATTTTTGAGTCTGTAAAACCCTAAGGGGCTGGTAGAATATTCCTAGTGTTGGGAGCCTATAAATAGGACCCCAATCCCTAGGGTTTGGACTACCCCTTTTGGCTGAAATCAAATCCACTCTATTGGGTCACTTTTTTGTCTCTTGCCTTGCCTCTCTCTTCTCTTGCTCCCTGCTTGCGCCGCCAGGAAGTTTTTGCTCATGTGTTTAAATGCCTTGCTTTTAATGTTGCAGTAAATGCTCCATTTCCTTGTGTGCAGTATCTGCGAAGTTTTTAATGGCTTCATTTAATTAGCATAGCAAGTTTTTCTCGAGATTTTTGAGGCTTTGGAGGCTTCGGCTGAGTGTGTTCTTCACTCTAGTAGTACTAGTTCTTGCTGTTGCAAGTAGTACTACTTCCCTGCAGCTACAGTGTTCTGTGCAGCTTTTCACCTTCTACTGCACCGCTTTTTGATCGAAGCTGACAGGGTCTATTACCTTTTCTGGCTGTGTTTCTGGCGAAGTCTTTCTCTGTTCGAAGCCCCTCAGCTCCGTGAGGCAGACTTCGATCTAACATCTTCGAAGGCTTCGTTCGATCTTCGGACTTCGGTTTTTGTGTCTGAGTTGCTAACTTCGAAGTATTTTCTGAACGGACAGCATCGCATACTTCGAATGACGTTGCGAAGGTACTCCGGCCCCATCTGTTCGAAGTGCACACTTCATTAGGTTTCGAAGTTGGCTTCAAAGCTTGTCTTTCTGCTAGGCTTCGTTCTTGATTTCTTTGTGGCGTGTCAGTCTTCGCTACTCTCGGTTCGAAGCTTGCTCCTTTCGAAGGTTGTGCTTAGGGTTCGAATTTGGTTTTCTGTCGTGTGACAGGCTTCGCTTCTTTGTTCGAAGGTAGTCCGTCTGTGTGTTGCTTTCGAAGTTTCCTGTTCGAAGGTTTAGGTTCGAAGTGCTCGGTTCGAAGCTGTGTCCGAAGCTTTGCCTTCGAAGTACATACTTCGAAGCAGGCTCCTGCTCTGTCATACTTCGCTTCGAAGTATACTTCGCTTCTTGCTGCTTCGAACTAGGCTAGACCAAAACACCTTCGACTTCTTCGACATGCTTCGCAACTGATCTCCGAAGCAGGCTCCGTCACCAACCTCCGAAGCATACCTCGACGTGCGAAGGGGGCTTCGCCAAGTTCCGAACAGGAGACAAATTTGGACAGTAACTTCTCTTGTCATCTTACACATACTTAGATGATTTCATTGAGAAGTTTAGGCCTTTTACACCATGTTCATCTGCCTAGTTGCACTTATTTAATAAATCTCAGATTATAATCATTTGCTTCTAGGTTAGAAACCTTTAGACTTAGGCCTTTTGTTTATTTTCTGCTGCGTAGTCTTTTTGAGGTGCGTTGGGTATTGGGAACAGGCCATTGATTCGAAAGAATTTTTAAGGCGCCCATTCACCCCCCCCCCCTCTGGTCGCTACTTTCGGTCCTACAAGTGGTATCAGAGCTTGGTTAGGGTTTTTCATACCTTAACCGGTTCTAAACCCCGGTAGTGACCATGACGTCTCCGGGCAAGGTTCCGTCCTTGGAAGCCTATGGCTATAATTATTGGAAGACTCGCATGCGAGCCTATCTTATGAGCCAGGGTTCGGACATATGGGACATTTGCGTTCACACCACGTTTGTCTCAGATCATGAGCAGGCGCTCAAGGTTCTCCATACCTTGGACCCAAAGATCTGGGAGATCAAGGTATCTTCTATCGTTGAGAGCACTTCTTACGATACCTTGACCATTTCTGAGTTGTTTAGCAAGCTGAAGGCCACTGAGGTAGATATCCAGTTGAGATCAAATCTCACTGGTTCTGGATCAAAATCCCTGGCCCTTGCTACACCTTCTGTTGATCCCTCTGCTGTGAGCTGTGCTGGGTTCTCTTTGATGTCTATCACTGAGGACCAGCTTGAGTTGTTGGGAGATGATGATTTGTGTCCTTTTAACAACCAGGTGCGTCGTGTCTATGACAAGAGAATGTTCAAAAGACACGGCACAAAATCCGGATGCTTTGAATGTGGTGATCCAGGACACTTCATCGCCGACTGCCCCAAGCGCAATGGATACAAGAAGGGCACCGGTGGCAGCTTCCATGACTCCAGCAAGCACGAGAGCTCATCCTTCAACAAGGGCAAGCCGAAGACTCATTTCTTCAAGAAGGCCCTGAAGGACTACCGGCGAGAGAACAAGAAGAGCGACAAGGCCTTCTTCGCCGAGATGGAGAAGAGCTACTCCAAGCGGTCCACGTCTTCTTCCTCTTCATCGAGCTCAAGCGATGAGGAGATCGCCATCAAAAAGGGGAAGGACAAGGACGATCCGGCGGGCCTCTGCTTCATGGCCTTCGGAGACAAGCCGAAGAGCCGCTCACACCAGCGCCGAAGATCCCGCAAGAGCTTCTGCTCAATGGCTCTTGGGGATAGAGAAGAAAAGAGCTCCTCCGACGACTCCGACGACGACAACATGGTATGATCTTATGAATGAGAAATTGTTGATTTACTTGAGAGCAATCGTCAGGAGTTAAAGTATCGGGAAAAACTGCTTAGGGGGGCTAAGAAGAGGATAGACGAGTTAGAGAGTGAGCTTGCCGTAGCCAACGGCAGAATTGAGAGTCTATCTTCTTCCCCTTGCTTGGGTGATAGCAGTGAGTGCCCGAAGTGTGAGGTGCTTCTGTGTGACCTGTCGACTCTGATGTCCAGGTACACAGAAAGGGTTGATGAGAGGGACGCTTTGGCCACTGAGCTTGAAAGCGCTCAGCTGGAGCTGAAAGATGCTCAAGCCACTGTCGTCACATCCTGTGTTGATTGCCCATCTCATCTAGCTGCCTTAGCTGAGCTGAAATCCAAGGGTAATGAACATTTGGGTGATTTGGAGAGGTTGAGAGCTGAGCTTGCCCAGACTAGGCTAGAGCTTGAGACACTATCAGTTCCACCCACTGTCTGTGAGAACTGTCTGTCTCTTAGAATGGAGCTAATCAAGCTGAAAGCTGAAAAGTCTGTCCAAGTAGAGAGTGAGTGTGAGACCTGCTTGTCTCAGGTGGAGGTTCTAGCTTCCTTGAGAGAGGAGCTAGCAGATTCTCAGAATGAGAACTTTTACCTCTGTTCTATCCTGAGTTGGATCAGTGCCAGAGAGCCACAACTTGGCATGATGATCCAGCAGTTCAAGAGGCAGGATGGGTTTGGGGTAGGTTACACCTACACCAAGGCTGACTTTGAGAGTGCCATTAGCCGGGCAGTGGAGTGGAGTAAAATGACTCCAGAGTAGAGGTATCCCAAGACTCACTCCACTGAGTCCTCCCAGGCTTGTCAGCCCAAGGATGGGGTGATTCATGAACCACCCAAAGCTCCACCTAAGAAGCCTATCTGGGTTCCTAAGCCCAAACACCTCCACTCTTCTCTAGACTCTCTTCCTGGACCCTCTCAACCCAAGAAGACCACACCAAACACTACCAAGCCCAAACATCCCAAGCCTCAACCACATCCCAAGAAGCCCACCTATCATTGTGAGTACTGTCAGAGAGACGGGCATCTTGCGAAATTCTGCTTCAGGAGGAAGCGAGTTAAGAGAGCAGAGAGGGCTCGTAGTGATCAGGAGCAGTTCTACCAGCAGGGTAGTAGACTGCGTGTTCCTCGGCGCGGGGAGAGGCTAGAGGCCAGGCCACGTCGTGTAGGTGGTGGTAGAGGAGACGGCTTTCTTGCCCGTGCTCCAGTTGATGGTGTCCATTCCGGCAGAGTTCCAGACCGTGTTGGCTACGGTTCTGGACCTCGTGACCGCAGGGTTAGGCAGAATCGAGGACCACGCTTTGAGCCACGTTTTGGTCCAAACTCTTTTGATGGTTTTCGCTTTCCATCTTTTGAGCAGATGGCTCGACACTGGTTTAGCTCTTTTGCTAAACCTGGTGCCGGACCATTTGCTCCCACTTACAGCCACTGATTGTGCAGGACCGGGGACTGGAGGATGTTTGGATCATGGACTCAGGATGCTCTCGCCACATGACGGAACATCGCAGATGGTTCTCTAGTCTCACTCCCCCGAGCTCCAAAGAGTACATCACGTTCGGGAACAGCGGTCAAGGGAAAGTAAGTGGCATAGGCTCAATTCGCATTTCAGATCATTTCTCTTTGAAGAATGTTGCTTTGGTTAAAAATTTGAACTTCAACTTGATTTCTGTTTCGCAACTTCTTGAGGATGGTTTGGAAGTGCGTTTTAAGAAGGGCAATTCTTCTGTGGTTGATTCTAGAGGGTCTTTGATTTGCCAGATTTTACCTTTCGGTAAAGTTTTTCGAATTGACTTCTCTAGTTCTTTTGGCCCTTCTCGCTGTTTGATTGCTGGATCTTCTTCTGAGCTCTGGAAGTGGCATAGGAGGTTAGGTCACTTGAGTTTTGATCTGCTAGTCAGGTTAAGCTCTATGGACCTCATCCGAGGATTGCCCAAGCTTAAGATGGAGTAGGATCTAGTTTGTCATCCCTGTCGTCATGGGAAAATGGTTGCCGCTTCTCACTCACCTGTGACTCAGGTGATGACTTCGTATCCGGGCGAGCTTTTACATTTGGACACTGTAGGTCCTGCTCGGGTACGTTCAGTCGGTGGGAAATGATATGCACTTGTGATTGTTGATGACTTTTCTCGATTCTCGTGGGTTTTCTTTTTGGAGTCTAAGGATGAAACGTTTCAGTTTGTTCATAACCTGATTTTGAAGCTGAAGAATGAGAACAATGGTCGGATGCGAGCAATTCGCTCCGACAACGGCTCTGAGTTCAAGAACTCTCAGTTCATCAGCTTCTGTAGTGATCAGGGTTTGGACCATCAGTTTTCTTCTCCTTACACTCCCCCAGGACGATGCTCGATGAGCATAGGACTCCTAGGCGTTTTTGGGCTGAAGCCATGAACACGGCTTGCTATCTGGCCAACCGCATCTTTCTTAGAGCTTACCTTGGTAAGACATCATATGAATTGCGGTTTGGCAGACAGCCCAAGGTGAGCCACTTGCGAGCATTTGGCTGCAAGTGCTTTGTGCTCAAGAAGGGAGGGCATTTGGACAAGTTTGAGTCTCGTTGCTGGGATGGTGTTTTTCTTGGTTATGCATTGCATTCTCGAGGCTTTCGTGTTTGGAACCTCGAATCCCAGCTGCTTGTCGAGACATGTGAGGTTTCATTTGATGAGTCCTTGCCTTCTTTGACTCCTTCTTTTGAGCTTTCTGGTGATGATGAGCTTGGAGAGTCCATCTTTGAGGAAGATGAGGATACTCCAGCTGCTGATGAGGGTGGGCCTTCTGCATCCCCCGCAGAGCCCACACCTTCTGAGACTTCGACTGATGATGAGGGCGGACCTTTGATCACTTCATCCACTTCGATCGAGCCCCCTCAGTCGAGTCCAGAGGTGCCAGCTGATGACTCCGGTGAGGTGACTTCAGATCACCAAGGAACCCGAGCAGTTCAGCGTGACCATCCCTCAGAGCTCATCATAGGTGATTTGACTGAGAGGACTTTGCGTTCTTCTGCCTCTCTCGCTGTGTTTGCTGAATCTGCGTTTGTTGCATCTTTTGAGCCCAGAGATGTTTCTCATGCTCTTTCTGATTCTAATTGGATTAATGCTATGCAAGAAGAGCTTGAGAATTTTGTCCGTAATCGGGTTTGGACACTAGTTGAGCCGCCACCAGGATGCAACCCCATAGGCACCAAGTGGGTGTTCAAGAACAAACAAGGTGAAGATGGGGTTGTGGTGCGCAACAAGGCTCGACTAGTTGCCCAGGGTTATTGCCAGAAGGAAGGTATTGACTTTGAAGAAACCTTCGCTCCTGTTGCCCGTCTTGAGTCCATTCGTATACTTCTAGCTTTTGCCGTTTCGAAGGGTTTTAAGCTTTTTCAAATGGATGTTAAGAGTGCTTTTCTGAACGGGTACATAGAAGAGGAGGTTTATGTTAGGCAACCCCCCGGCTTTGAGAACCCTAAGTTTCCTCGACATGTTTTTAAGTTGCACAAAGCTTTATACGGTTAAAGCAAGCCCCCAGGGCTTGGTATGACCGGTTGAAGCAGTTCTTGTTGGGGAAGGGCTTTGTGATGGGTTTGTGGACAAAACTCTCTTTTTGCTCAGAGTTGCTTCAGACTTCTTAGTTGCTCAGATTTATGTGGACGATATTATCTTTGGCGGTACTACTAATTCTCTTGTGTCCAAGTTTTCTGAGCAGATGCACAGTGAGTTTGAGATGAGCCTCATGGGTGAGCTCAAGTACTTCTTAGGGCTCCAGATCAAGCAGACCAAGGACGACACTTTCATCCACCAAGGTAAGTACACTCGTGATATGTTAAAGAAATTTGACTTTGGTGGTGAATTGAAGCCGCAGATGACCCCGATGGGCACTTCTGGGGGTCTGGACAAGGATGAGAGCGGTGTCAAGGTCAATGAAAGGGAGTTTCGAGGGATGATTGGTTCGCTGTTGTACTTGACGGCGACCAGACCAGACATTCAGTTCGCCGTGGGACTGTGTGCGCGCTTCCAGTCTTCACCACGCGCGTCTCACCGGCAAGCTGTCAAGCGTATGTTCAGGTATCTTACCTATGCGCCTGATCTTGGTCTTTATTATTCAGCATCATCATCTCTTGATTTATCTGGCTTTTCGGACGCTGACTTTGGTGGGTGAAGGTTGGATCGCAAGTCGACTTCCGGTACTTGCCAGTTTCTCGGTTCCTCTCTTGTCTCTTGGTCTTCTCGAAAGCAATCTGGAGTTGCTCTTTCGACCACAGAGGCTGAGTACGTAGCTGCTGCTAGCTGCTGCTCACAGTTGGTTTGGATGATTTCCACTTTGAGAGATTTTGGGTTGTTCTTTCCTACCAGAGTTCCTTTGTTTTGCGACAACACTAGTGCAATTAGTGTAGGGAAAAACCCATGTCTCCATTCAAAAACCAAACACATTGATGTGCGCTTTCACTTCTTGCGGGATCAATATGAGAAAGGTGTCATTGACCTTGTTCATGTTGATACCCATCATCAGTTGGCTGATATTTTCACCAAACCCCTAGATCAGTCTACATTCGAGCGTTTACGAGGGGATTTGGGTGTTGTATATCCTTTTTAGGATATTTTGCGTCAGTTTTTTCTTTCTTCTTTACTCTTTTCTTGAGTCTTTGTGTGTGTGTGTTCATACCTTGCATATTCACATATCACACTTTAGAGATGCTTCTGTTATATGATTGAACTGCTTTACTTATTCTAGCTGGTACATGCTTCTGATTACTTGTCAATGATCATGCTTTGGTTCAGTTCACTTGATATGTCTGATATCTGTCATATGCATGGCTTTTATGCTTTAAACTTGAAAACTTAATCACAATTGCTTCTGGTAACCAGCATGTGTAGGCTGAAGTGCTTTTGCTATCTGTTACATGCCTTGTAGCTAGTTCATCATATAGATGCAGATATGCAACTTGGACATCTTTATGCTTTAACATGGAAAATGAGCTATAACAATCAAAAATGAATGAAAATTCCATGCCTTTTTATGCTTGAATTGAAAAGATCCAAGTGGGTTTGCTTTGTCGCATTACATTGTTCTGGACTGCCTACCATAGCACTTTGGTATGAACTAGGACAGTGTAGTGTATGCCAAGACCAATGTCTTAAGCTTCTGATGGTCCAGTTCTGGCCTAGGCTTGACTTGGTCGGTTAGCATAAGGTTTGACATGCAAATAACCCTTGGCAAAAATGAAAAAAAAGGGAAAATTGAAAAAGCCTGAACATTTAAAGGATAACAAGTTTGCTGAAGCACTTTGTTTTTGGACAATGCTTATCTTGGTAGATATCAGTTAGCTTTTGCATCTCATGCTTTACCTTGCTTGTCTATTGGAACATGTGGTGATGCTTTTGTTTGCAAAAACTGAAAACTGCGTGCAAATGACTTTCTTTAGATATCATCTGTTGCACTGATCATGCCATGTGTCTTAGACAGTATCTCTTTTGCTATACTTGTTAGATGTTGTAATTGCAGTCAATCATATTTACGAAGCATGCTTTCTACACTCCTTATGCACTCCAGTTGAATTCACTGCATATTTTGAGGGGGAGTTGCATTTCAGGGGGAGTTTGTGTCTCTATTGAGTGCTTGATGAGTTCACTTGTCAACAAGGGGGAGAAAATTTGGGATCAGAGTTTAAGGGGGAATTCTTACTCTGTTGATGAGTTCTTACTCTATTGATATCCTTGTTGTTCTGAAATCGCACTCATTTTGAGCTTTTACGTTTTGGTTAACCATAATGACCATTTCTTGCTTTTGTTTGGCTTTTGGTCATTAGGGTTAAACTTTTACCTTATTTTTCTTCTTTTTTGTTTTCTTGTGTTTTGTTTTCGTGTTTCCACATTTGTTCGCAGGTGCTGAAGAGCTGAAGAAGAGGAATGTTGACAATGCACTCATTAGGGGGGAGATTGAGGAGCCATGCTGAATAGCGTGGGCCTCATGGCTCTAGAAGTGATGAGTCATTGTCAACGATAGTCAAAGAGGACTGAAGAAGGAAGGAGATCTCCTGTTTCATGGGCCGCGTGTGACTCAGGTACACGAGCAGCGAGCGACTGTCGGGCAGAGGAGGCTGCGAAGTCGGGCTGGCCCAATCCGGATGCATGGGCCAGAAGCAGTAGAAGACCCACTGGGCTATTGACCAGGACTGACTCAGGTACACGGGCGGTGAGCGATTGCCGGGCTGAGAGAGCTGCGGAGTCGGGCCGGCCCAATCCGGGTACCTGGTGCAAAGCCGGTGGAGGCTTTGTCAGTTTCGGCACAAAACTGACAACCATTGATTCTGTATCCGACTGTCCAGAAGAGAAGCCGTAGTCGCTACGAAAACTTAGCTTCCGGATAAGTCATCTGTAACTCTAGGCCCACAGTCAGTCAGTCGTGTCTGTAAAAATTCCTAAGGGCAGTAGAGTCTTTTTCTTTATTTTTGAGTCTGTAAAAACCCTAAGGGGCTGGTAGAATATTCCTAGTGTTGGGAGCCTATAAATAGGACACCAATCCCTAGGGTTTGGACTACCCCTTTTGGCTGAAATCAAATCCACTCTATTGGGTCACTTTTTTGTCTCTTGCCTTGCCTCTCTCTTCTCTTGCTCCCTGCTTGCGCCGCCAGGAAGTTTTTGCTCCTGTGTTTAAATGCCTTGCTTTTAATGTTGCAGTAAATGCTCCATTTCCTTGTGTGCAGTATCTGCAAAGTTTTTAATGGCTTCATTTCATTAGCATAGCAAGTTTTTCTCGAGATTTTTGAGGCTTTGGAGGCTTCGGCTGAGTGTGTTCTTCACTCTAGTAGTACTAGTTCTTGCTGTTGCAAGTAGTACTACTTCCCTGCAGCTACAGTGTTCTGTGCAGCTTTTCACCTTCTACTGCACCGCTTTTTGATCGAAGCTGACAGGGTCTATTACCTTTTCTGGCTGTGTTTCTGGCGAAGTCTTTCTCTGTTCGAAGCCCCTCAGCTCCGTGAGGCAGACTTCGATCTAACATCTTCGAAGGCTTCGTTCGATCTTCGGACTTCGGTTTTTGTGTCTGAGTTGCTAACTTCGAAGTATTTTCTGAACGGACAGCATCGCATACTTCGAATGACGTTGCGAAGGTACTCCGGCCCCATCTGTTCGAAGTGCACACTTCGTTAGGTTTCGAAGTTGGCTTCGAAGCTTGTCTTTCTGCTAGGCTTCGTTCTTGATTTCTTTGTGGTGTGTCAGTCTTCGCTACTCTCGGTTCAAAGCTTTCTCCTTTCGAAGGTTGTGCTTAGGGTTCGAATTTGGTTTTCTGTCGTGTGACAGGCTTCGCTTCTTTGTTCGAAGGTAGTCCGTCTGTGTGTTGCTTTCGAAGTTTCCTGTTCGAAGGTTTAGGTTCGAAGTGCTCGGTTCGAAGCTGTGTCCGAAGCTTTGCCTTCGAAGTACATACTTCGAAGCAGGCTCCTGCTCTGTCATACTTCGCTTCGAAGTATACTTCGCTTCTTGCTGCTTCGAACTAAGCTAGACCAAAACACCTTCGGCTTCTTCGACATGCTTCGCAACTGATCTCCGAAGCAGGCTCCGTCGCCAACCTCCGAAGCATACCTCGACGTGCGAAGGGGGCTTCGCCATGTTCCGAACAGGAGACAAATTTGGACAGTAACTTCTCTTGTCATCTTACACATACTTAGATCATTTCATTGAGAAGTTTAGGCCTTTTACACCATGTTCATCTGCCTAGTTGCACTTATTTAATAAATCTCAGATTATAATCATTTGCTTCTAGGTTAGAAACCTTTAGACTTAGGCCTTTTGTTTATTTTCTGCTGTGTAGTCTTTTTGAGGTGCGTTGGGTATTGGGAACAGGCCATTGATTCGAAAGAATTTTTAAGGCGCCCATTCACCCCCCCTCTAGTCGCTACTTTCGGTCCTACATTGGCTGCTGCATCGGCGTTTGTGAAACCTCACCATTTCATCGTTTGTCTGTGATTTGGCATTCGACTTGTATCCTTCTTGTTCTTGCTTGTGTTCTTGGGCTTACTTGCAGGAATTAGCCTTCGTGGCGAGGTCAATCGCATCCTGCGTGATTGATAACCAACGGAGATAGTGGTGTAATGATTGCAAGGTTTTGATCCGCCGGACCAGAGCCTTGGATCGCCAACGTCGAGATTCTCCACCAATCCAAGTTATCCCTACCTAACGAAAGATCGGGACCAATCCCCCATTAGTTGGTATCAGAGCTCAGATTTCTCGTTAGGTAATCTTGATCTTCTTTTATTTTACCTAGAGTCCAGAAAACCCGCACCAAAAAAAATCACCACCGAGAACCCCTTTGTGCCTTGCGATTTTAATTTCAGTTTTTAACTTTGTTGAGTTCGTGTTCTTGGTCAAGTCTTGTTGCTGGTTTAGTCATCCCTTTGTGTCGTTTTAGTAGTAGTTGGTCTTGTGTCTCAAAAAATTCCCCACCCGAAAACGCCCCACAACCCTATTCGTTTTCCACATCGAGTCTTTGTGACCCCCCTTCGGTAAAACAGGCATAACTTTTCGCTCGTTTGGCAGAAAAATCTGAAATTTTTTGAGCGTCTTCCTGACCCAATTTGGGGGGGTACCCAAACATGGTTCCCTTGTTAGCCCTCATCAGAATCGCCAAAAAAATCAGGAAGATAAAGAAAAAAATTGGTCAAAGTTTTTGCTCGCCGTTCAATGAACTTGTTGAATTTCTGTGAACCACATTCCACCTCAGTTGCAGGTGCCAATTTTTGTGGTTGCATCTCTTGTCATCCTTGTTCAAAAAAAATAGAGTGAAAAAAAAGAAAAAAAAAAGAGAAGCGGTCCTGTCTATTGCTTGTCCGATCCCTTGTACGAACTCTTGTCCGATCCCTTGTCCGATCAGCGGCAGGCAGTGGCAGTTTCTGCTTGTCCGATCTCTTGTCCGATCCCTTGTCCGATCTCTTGTCTGATCCCTTGTCCGATCAGCGGCAGAAAAAAAATTGGCACATACCCTTGTCCGATCCCTTGTCCGATCTGCACAGAGCTGAATTTGGCCTATTTTTTCCTCCACTTGAGTTTTGGGCACATAGTTTTCCCTCTACTGTTTGAATTTTCACCTTGGGAGCACTAAGGCCAGCAACTTTGACGAGTACTAGGGAATACTTATTGAACTTGGTTTAACTGTTATTACTATCGCTATTCCTTGCTACTCACTTTGCCTTCCAAGCTACACCTTTCTCTTGGTCAGGACAGGATCATTTCTTGCAATTGCACACCACCCTACACTTGGTTCATCACCTATAGGCCGGTGACCTCACTGTGGCATGGTGAGAACACTTGCAAGCGTGGGTAAGGCGCTTGACAGATTGCTTCCACCACACACCCACCCCCCCACCTAGTTGTGTTCCATAAGGATTATTCTTTGTTGTTTTGTCTTTTCACTAACATGGCAGCACTTATTGTACAACATGTCTTGAGCACTCACATGGACCAGGACGACCAGGCACAACGGAACAATCTGTTTCAGACCTTATTCGTCGTCAATGACCGCCGTGTACGTGTCATCATAGATAGCAGTAGTTGCAACAATTTGGTGAGCCACGACATGGTAACTAAGCTTCAACTTCCCACATGTGCGCATCCACACCCTTACCACGTGCAATGGTTCAACAATAGCGGTAAGGTCAAGGTAACACAAACTGCTCACATCAAATTTTCCATTGGTACATACATTGGAGTTGCTGATTTTGATGTAGTACAAATGCAAACATGTTCTCTATTACTTGGTAGATCTTGGCAGTATGATACTGATGCTACACACCATGGTAGGAGCAATAAGTACACATTTATGTATAAAGGAAAGAAAGTTACATTGCTTCATATGACTCCTGCTGAAATTTTGAAATTTGAACAAGAAAAACATGCTAAGGATGCACAAAAGAGCAAACAACTTTCTGAAAATCAGCAAGTAGCTAAAACACTTTCAAGGCAACAAAAAGATAAAGTTGCTTCTCCTTCTTCATCACAAGTTATTAATCTGAAAGGACGTGTCATGCTTGCAACTAAAACTAACCTTGCAGTACGTAGTTTTCTTGGTCTTGCAGGTTTCTACAGGCATTTCGTGAAAGATTTCAGCACCATAGCCGGTCCTTTACATGAGTTGACCAAGAAGGGAGTTACTTTTACTTGGGAACCAGCACAAGAACAAGCTTTTGCCACACTCAAGGAACGCCTTAAACGTGCACCTCTACTTCAGCTACCCGACTTCAGTAAGCCTTTTGAGTTAGAATGTGATGCTAGTGGTTTTGGAATAGGAGGTGTGCTGCTACAAGGAGGTAAAACCGTGGCCTATTTTAGTGAGAAATTACATGGTCCACAGTTGAATTATTCTACCTATGATAAGGAATTATATGCCTTAGTGCGTGTGCTTGAAACTTGGCAACATTACCTTTTGCCTAAGGAGTTTATTATTCATTCGGATCATGAAGCATTGAAGCATATACGTAGTCAAGCAAATCTGAATAAACGACATGCTAAATGGGTAGAATTTATTGAGACTTTTCCATATATCATTAAGCATAAGAAAGGGAAAGATAATGTGATTGCCGATGCTTTATCTAGACGTTATACATTGCTTTCTCAACTTGATTATAAGATCTTTGGTTTAGAAACATTGAAGGTCATGTATGCTACTGATTTGGACTTCAAAGATGCTTTTGCAAATTGTACAGATGACCGTGCTTGGAACAAATATGTGCTGAATAATGGATATCTTTTTCGTGCTAACAAGTTATGTGTGCCGGCTAGCTCTCTTTGCTTGTTGTTATTGCAGGAAGCACATGGTGGTGGTTTGATGGGTCATTTTGGATCAAAGAAAACCGAAGATGTGCTGTCCACACACTTCTATTGGCCTAGAATGAGACGAGATGTTGAGCGCTATGTGGCACGATGCACTACTTGCAATAAAGCTAAGTCCCGTCTAAACCCACATGGTCTTTATATACCTCTGCCCGTTCCTAGTGTACCTTGGGAGTATATTTCTATGGATTTTGTGTTAGGATTACCTAGAACTAGGAAGGGGAGAGATAGTATTTTTGTGGTGGTAGATCGGTTCTCTAAAATGGCGCATTTTATACCTTGTCACAAGAGCGACGACGCTACCAATGTTGCTGATTTGTTTTTCAGAGAGGTCGTACGCTTGCATGGAGTTCCCAATACCATCATTTCATATCGTGATGCTAAATTCTTAAGTCATTTTTGGAGGACGTTGTGGCATAAGCTAGGGACGAAGCTGCTGTTTTCTACTACTTGTCACCCCCAAATGGATGGGCAAACGGAGGTCGTCAACCGTACATTGTCCACCATGTTGAGGGCTGTTTTGAATACCAACTTGAAGCTCTGAGAAGAGTGTCTACCTCATATTGAGTTTGCATATAATAGGTCAGTACACTACACTACTAAGGTAAGTCGGTTTCAAGTGGTCTATGGCTTTAATCCGCGTGCTCCTATTGATTTGCTACCATTGCCACCATCTGAAAAATTGAATTTTGATGCTACTACACGTGCTGAATTATTACTTAAGATGCATAAAACTACTGAAGCAAACATAGAGAAAATGAATGAGAAATATCGTGCTAACCGGGTGATCTTGTTTGGTTGCACTTGCGCAAGGATCGTTTTCCTGATTTGAGAAAATCTAAATTGATGCCTCGTGCTGATGGTCCTTTCTGTGTGCTTGAGAAGATCAATGATAATGCATATAAACTTGAGTTACCTGCAGCTTTTGGGGTTAGTCCCACATTTAACATTTCAGATTTAAAGCCCTATTTGGGAGATGACGATGAGCTTGAGTCGAGGACGACTCCAATTCAAGAGGGGGAGGATGATGAGGACATCACTTCGCATGATACACACACGCACCAGCATGATACACAAATGCACCAACATGATTGTTGGCGTAAAAGATTACGCTAACAGGTTTCTGTAGAATAGAAACTAACAAACGAAGTGTTTGCGAAGCAAACTGTTCTAAGCCTCCAAAAGGATAATAACTTAGAATAGTTCGAAAGTGTGTATTGAATAACTTGTATTCGGTCCGTATTACAGGGTAAAATGGGGGGTATTTATAGGCCCAAACATTAAGGAAAAGACCTTTTTACCCCTCTATTACAACCGACATAGTGGAAACTATTCGGTACCCTTAATAGGGCTAAAATGGTAAAAGACTAATCTAATGAGAAAGAAGATAAGTCTTCCATCTTAGCTGGCAGAAAAGATCTTAGAAGAGTCCATTGTTGGGGGAAAATATCTCATCTTCGGGGTTATTGCCGAAGCAACATAAAGGCAGACAGCGGATTCGAAGGTTCCTAGACGATTATCTTCGAAGATACCCGGAACCAAGTTCGAAGTACGAAGATAAGCATTGGTTCGGAATACATCTTCAAACTAAGGCTTCTCAAGATCTTTTCTGCCAGCTAAGATGGAAGTCTTATCTTCTGTTGGCGTAAAAGATTACGCTAACAGGTTTCTGTAGAAAAGAAACTAACAAACGAAGTGTTTGTGAAGCAAACTGTTCTAAGCCTCCGAAAGGATAATAGCTTAGAATAGTTCGAAAGTGTGTATTGAATCACTTGTATTCGGTCACTATTACAGGGTGAAATGGGGGGTATTTATAGGCTTAAACATTAAGGAAAAGACCTATTTACCTCTCTATTACAACCGACATTAAGGAAACTATTCGGTTTCCTTAATAGGGCTAAAATGGTAAAAGACTAATCTAATAAGATAGAAGATAAGTCTTCCATCTTAGCTGGCAGTAAAAATCCTGAAGGGCTTTGGTTCGAAGTCATACTTCGAACCAGTGTCTGTCTTCGGGCTTCGAACCAGGTTCCGGGCATCTTCGAAGATGGTCTTCGGACAATCTTCGAACTGGTTGGCTGTCTTCATGCTGCTTTGGCAATAACCCCGAAGATGAGATATTTTTCCCCAACAGTAGCCCCTCGAATACGCTTCTCCTTTTGACCTGTAACATTTAGGAGAGCAGTATACGCAAGAAAAGTATTCATGCGTAGGGGTTAACAGATTTATATCATCTCCGAACTATGTGGAGATAAATGCTTCGGATTGGTATTCGAAGGAGTTACATTCGAAGTAACTTAGAAGTGTCTTTAGAAATACCGAAGACTTTTTAGACTTAGAAAAAATAGTCGTTAACCTGTTTCTTCTAACAGAAGTTAAACGATCCGTTATTTTCGGAGGAAATAACGGGCAAGAATGCGAAAGGGCAGAACTCAAACGGTAACAAACGGAACATTTAGGCTATAAATAACGAGCCCAAAACTTACCCGATTACCTTTTCACCGCTTCCTCTCAATCAAAAGCTTTGTGAGTCCCTTGAGTTCTTGAGCCCTAGCTTTTGAGTTCCTGAGCCCTAGTCTTTGAGTTCTTGAGCAACCGAGCGATCATAATGGTGAAGACCAAAGGATCTGCGCCTCCTTCGGCTTTGGCTCGGCAACAGGCAGCCGCAGCAGCAGCAGCGGCGACATTGGCGGCGGTACCCTCGATGCAGACGGGAACATCCATGGCGGCAGGGGGGAGAAATCCCCAAATCCCCGATGACCAAGGTCTGTGTCCACCTTCGACTAAATACTTGGATCAGGCTTTTGAGTTGGGGCCTTCTACCTGCAAGAGAGAATCTTTGGCAATCACAGCAGGGGGAAAGATTAGCAATGGAGTTATGATTCGGAAGCCGGGCAAAGAATCAATTCCATCACCAAGACCCGGAGAGGTTGTAGTGTTCGAAGCTTTTTTCGAAGCAGGCTTGGGCCTCCCTGCTGTAGATTTCTTGGCCGAAGTACTTGACCTGTTTCATGTAACCCTCCCCCAGCTATCTCCGAATGCTGTAGCTAGATTAGCTATCTTCGAGTGGGCGCTGAGAGCCGAAGGTTGTGAAGGGAGGGCTGAAATCTTCGCTGCGCTTCATAGAGCAACTTGTCAGCCGAAGACCTTCGTAGGCTCCGGAGGTGAGAAGGTGGTGGTTGCCTTCGGAAGCATTAATTTTAGGCTTCGAGACGAATATGCTCTGCAATTCCCTGCTAAGGCCATCAATGCTAGATGGTACACTGATTGGGTACTGAGGTGGTTTTATGCTGAAGTCGGAGCAAGCAGTCCTCTTGCTGGGCCTCTCAAAGAAATCCGATTCCGGAAAGAAGCCTTAGTGCAACCTGACGAAGGCCAACTCGAAGCCCGCCTCAACTTGCTTCAGAAAATCAGTCGAAGGTTAAGCATGCGGGATTTAGCCGAAGAATTCCTCGGACTGCAAATTCCTCCGCTGATGGCCAACTGGCCTATCATCTTCGAAGATGACTCCGAGGGCGGCCTTCGCAAAATCAATTATACTTCAAGCCCTGCAGGTAACTTCGAAACCAACATGCATTGTACATATTTACTTCGAAGAAAGACTAACTCGAATTATTTTTTAGCTTCTTCAGCCCCTATTACTTCAGAACAAATCGTAAGGGCTTCGGAGAAGATTCTGGGTGCTCCAACTCCGTCGGAAAAAGAATGGCGAATCAAATTAGTAGGAAGTTGGGAGCGATTTAACAGAGTATGGGGAATGCTGGAGTTAACTCCACCCCCTCTGATGGATTGGGTGCCTCAGGAGAAAGGCCCCAAGAAAAGAGTAGCTGAAGCCGGAGCTTCAAGTCCAGCGAAAACTCCGGTGAAGAAGGTGGCTCGGAAGCCAAAGAGTCTCGCACCTTCGGATCCTGCTCCTTCAAGCTCAAGAACCTCACTTTCTGGTTCTAAAGAGGATGAAGGTACTTTATTAGTGAAATTGATTGATGAAGATGCAGCTCAACGAAGTATTCACATTGAAGATACTGCAGGTATACCGGAGCCCCAAACCAACATCGAAGAAGTAAGAGCTCCGGATACCCAAGATGAACAGATCGAAGCCCCTATGGGTGGAGATGAAGCCGAAGTTCCTGCAACTTCGGTTGTGGAGGAAAGGGCTGATCACGGAGATGCTCCGACAGCAGAAAATCTAACTGCGGAGTCAGATGATGACTTCACTTTTGATCCTCCGATCAGTCCAGTACTCGATCTCCCGGAGAATGTTGAAGGTAAAATTTTGCATAATTCTTATCAATTTTTGCAAAATTATACAATGTATAATATTTCTGTTATTGCAGAGCCTCCTGTTGTCGAAGTACCCCTCGAAGATACAATTCAAAGGCCTTCGACAACTTCGGAGCCACAGCCGGAGGTTACTTTACAAGGGCCGGAGTCAACAGATGAAAGTGAATCAACTGAGGGGGGGCCATCTTCAGAAGTTCCAAGGGCCTCGGAAGAAATCTCCGGACCTTCGCTAAGCAGAGCTGATCAGAAGGCTTCAGTAATGCTTCCTCTCATAACTCCTTTTTTGGAGGAGAAAACCGGACTTGGGACTTTGGTTAAACCTTTGGGTCAAGCCAGTCGCAAAGTCGGGGAAACAGAACTGGTAGCCCTTTTAAGCAGGGCGAAGGGTTCGGAGCTTAACCTTGCTGTGGAAAGAGCAGCTTATCAGGTATAAAGCATCTTCGAAGCGAATAGCAAATTATATATGAATAATTTCTTATTTCAGTTTTTCTTTTTTCTTAGCAAGCAGTCTTAGCCCGCGCTGCGGCTTTATCGAGCGAAAATGAAATTGCTCATCTTCGGGAAGAGAACTAAGCTCTTCAAAGAAATTTTAACTTCTCCGAAGGTCGAGTAGCTCAGATGGATAACGTAATACTAGCAGAGCGAAGGGCTAGGCAAAGCTTGGAGACTGCGAAGAAAGAGCTCGAAGCGGAAAGAATTGTGCTTCGAGCAGAGGTTGAGAGACTGTGGACGGAGGATGCTGCGAAGGGGTCCGAACTTGTAAGGCTACAAGAAGAGGCTGGCCAACTCCGGACTCAAAAGAATGCTTTGACTACGGAGAACGCTAGAATCTCTGGAGTTTTAGCAGAAACGACTTCGGCCAAGGATGCGCTTATTGAGGAAAGGCTTAAGTCTGAGAAGGTGGCTTCGGAGGTCATCGAGCAGATGCTAGGTGTCTTGGAGTACTTCGGTACTACTGGATCACTACCTTCGGATGACAATGTGACTCTGCTGCGCCGGTTAAAGAGGATCCAAGGAGCAGCGAAGCAAATGAAGATGGCAGGCATGCGTTATGGAGAACTCTCCGGACAAGTGTCTGCCCTTGGATTACTTCGTTACTATGAGGATTTGGGCCGAGTAATTACTCCGAACGCAGAGGGCTCCATCATCTTCGACGACGCAAGACTTCTGACTCCTTCCGAAGGCGTGGCTGCCGCCTGGCGAGCCTTTCAAACTTCATGGAGAGCCGAAGGTCGATCTGCGATCAAGGCTTGGATTGATGAAGGCCAACGCCAGAAGCAAGTTCGGAGCCAAGCTTCGAGCAGTCAACCTCCTTCGAACCCGCAGGTTTAGGAATATTTTAGGATTTCTAATCATGTAAAGCTTTATGCTTGTAAACATTTATCAATGAAAGTCTTGCTTATCATATTTTTAGGCTTTGCCTCTTATGGAAGATATCGAAGTGTTAGAGCTTAACAGCGAACTTTGCTCACTGTGGAACACCTTCGAACTTCTAAAGAGTTATAAGCGTCCTCGATTTCTTATTCCTCGAGATGACTCCGGCGTTATTGCGCCCGAAGTAATCAAAGACGTATTGTCTTATATTAAAAAGGAAGATAAAGAGATTGACGCAAACACCTCGTCTTCTGAAGACACTAACTGGTCCGAAGACGAAGGTGAAGCCCAAAATAAAAGATCTGAAGATCTTAGAAGCTGGGAAAGAAGCCCCGAGCGGCTTCGAACTTGGGCCGAGCTTCAACAAGAGCACAAGGATTTTAGAGCTTTGAAGGGGAAGAAGAGAGTTAAGCGTAAAGTTCTTAGAACTTCCGATGCTGGAACTAGTCGTTCCACCCCTAGCTCTCGGGACCGAAGAGGTCTCCGATTCCTTCTTGGTATAGATACCAATTTTTCATAATGTAATCTGTAAATACATTTATTTCGATAATGAATGCCGATTTTAAAATTGTCTCCATATTACTAGCCCCTCTTTGGGTATAAGCAACTTCGAACTGTATTCAAAGATGGTTATGCGCAAAGAAAAAACTTCGGAGTACAATTTTTTGGGGGTTCGGAGCCCCTCTGTCATTTAAAGATCTTTTGAAATCTTATGAAATGTCTTCGACTTTTTGTAGTCAGAAGAATGGTAACTTGGTACCTGTATTTTACGAAAGAAATCAATTAAGATAACTTCCAGGACACTTTAGTGTCTTAAACAATTTGTCACTTGGACTATGTTAACAGACATTCGAAGCCCATAGCTCAAATGCTTTTTTGTTTTAGCCACCTTCGGCTATTTTTGCAGAAGTCTACCAGCCGGAGCTTGGACTTCGCAGAATTTGGCCACCTTCGGCTCTTTTTTGCAGAAGTCTACCAGCCGGAGCTTGGACTTCGCAGAATTTGGCCACCTTCGGCTCTTTTTTGCAGAAGTCTACCAGCCGGAGCTTGGACTTCGCAGAATTTGGCCACCTTCGGCTCTTTTTACGGATGTCTGCAAGCTACAGCTTGGACTCCGCAGATTTTGGCCACCTTCGGCTCTTTTTACGGAAGTCTACCAGCCGAAGCTTGGACTCCGTAGAATGTGGTATTGGCTCTTTTACGGATGCCTACAAGGTATCAGCTTGGGCTCCGGATGGATTTCAGCCACCACACCGGAGGCTTCGACTTTATGGGTACGAAGTCCGGAAATACAGCCCAGCTTAATGACATTTCCCTCTCAGTCGACCCCACGGTTCCAGCGCGTCCGCTCGGGAAGCTGGGAGTGTATGAGGGGAAGGCCCCTATCAGGGTGTATGCTTTATTAATTTAGAGGTGATTACAAGCGAATTACAAGGAGCCCTTATGCGAAGTATCGCTTTAGGTGCTCCGCATGCCAAGTATGTGCTAACTCTTCACCTTCTAAATTAGCTAATTTAAACAAACCAGGGCGCCCTGAGCGGACAATTAGATATGGACCTTCCCGTTTATTGCCTAACTTCCCTGGTGCTATAATGCTTCGTAGAACAAGATGACCCGGCCTTAACTCGCTGAGCTTAACCTTCGGGTCATACCAAGTCTTCGTCTGCTGGTGATACTTTGATAAATTAGCTACAGCTCGAAGTCTTGTTTCTTCTGATAAATCTAACGAAGCTTGTCTCTCTTCTTCGATGCCTGGTTCGGTGCTGCGAAATGATCCCCCTTTGAGCTCCGTTGGAGTCATAGCTTCATCTCCGAATAGCAGTCTGAACGGAGTAAAACCTGTGGACCTTGTTTGCGTAGTCCGAATGGACCACAGAATCTTCGGAAGCTCTTCGGTCCACAGTCCCTTTGACAATCCTACTATTCTTCGATTTAGCCCTGATAAAATATTTCCATTGGCTCGCTCAACGGCTCCATTCGACTGAGGATGTCTCACTGCAGCAAAACATAGTTGAATGCCTAGGTCTTCGCAAAACTTCCTGAAGGGCTCTGCGTCGAACTGTGTTCCATTGTCAACTGTGAGATATCTAGGCACTCCGAACCGGCAAATAATGTTCTTCCAAAAGAATTTCTGTACATTGTTCGAAGTGATAGCTGTTAAGGGCTCTGCTTCCACCCACTTAGAAAAATATTCAATGGCTACCACTGCGAACTTCAGATTTCCCTTTGCTAACGGAAAGGGACCAATTAGATCCATACCCCATCTGGCCATAGGCCATACCGGAGCTATGACTTGAAGAGCTGTTGGTGGGCGATGACTCCGTCGACCCATCCACTGACATCCTTGACAAGTGCGGACCAAGCTCTCCGCATCAGCTGTTATTGTGGGCCAATAAAGCCCCTGGCGAAGTGTTTTTCCTGCCAGAGCTCTAGGGGCTAAATGACTTCCACAAAGGCCTTCGTGAATTTCTCGAAGAATTTCTTGGCCTTCGGCTTGAGATATACATCGGAGTAGAGGGGAACATACTCCGGCCTTGTATAATATACCATTGATTAACTGATAGTTTCTTGCTCTGAGCTTTAATCTTGACAATTGGGGCTCTTCGGGCAAATTTGTTCCTCCTTGCAGGAGTTCTATGATCGAATATTTCCAATATGCACTAGGAATGCAAAGAATCTCCGCAGAGGCAATTTGTGGCACCGAAGGTACATTGAGCTCCTCATAGAAGGCTTCGTCAGGCACATCCACAGCTCCGGCTGCAGCCTTCGCTAAAATGTCCGCTTGCACGTTTTCAGCCCTTGGTATACTCCGAATGGAAATACCCTTGAAGTGTGCTTCGATTTTGCGGATTTCTTCTAAATACTTTGCAAGCTGTGGATGTCGGACTTGAAAACTTTTGTCTACGTGCCCTGCTACTATCTGAGAATCTGTTTTTATAATTATTCTTGTAGCCCCTAGAGCACGTGCTTTCCGGAGTCCCAATAAAATTCCTTCGTACTCCGCTATATTATTGGTAGACTTAAAGTTGAGTCTTGCGGAGTACATTGCTCTTTGCCCTGACGGTGAAATCAATACTGCCCCAATGCCTGCTCCGGATGCTTGGAAAGCCCCATCGGAGTAAATAATCCAAACTCCGTCATCTGATTTCTCTGGAGTCAACTTCGCAGGTGGAGTCCACTCTGCTACGAAGTCTGCTAGGACTTGAGATTTGATAGCTGTCCTTGCCAGGAAAGATATGCCGAAGGGTGCTAGCTCTACTGCCCACTTTCCAATCCTTCCAGTGGAATCTTTGCTTCGGAGCATATCTCCTAAAGGATACGAAGTTGGTACAATTACATTATGAGCCAAAAAATAATGTCTTAGCTTTCTCGAAGCCATTATCAGAGCATAAACGAACTTCTCAAGTTCGGAGTATCTTGTCTTCGCTCCTGACAATGCTTCGGATACAAAATAGACAGGATTTTGGACCAACTTCCCATTGATATCTGCTTCTCTGACAAGGACTGCGCTGACAGCTGAACCTGTAGCTGCAAGATACAAGAATAGGGTTTCGTCCGCAATAGGCACCGTGAGTGTAGCAAGATTGCTGAGATAATCTTTAATATCTTCGAAGCTTTTCTGACACTCCGGTGTCCATGCAAAATCTTCGGACCCTTTCAAAGCTTTAAATATTGGCAAGCTCCTCTCCGCAGACCTTGATAAAAACCTGCTAAGTGCGGCCAGACGTCCAGTCAGTTTTTGCACTTGCTTTAAATTCTCCGGAGGAGCCATCTTCTGCAGCGCAGTTATTTGAGTAGGGCTAGCTTCAATTCCCCTGCTTGAAACTAAGTACCCTAACAACTTTCCAGCCTTAGCTCCGAATACACATTTTTCGGGGTTAAGACGGATCCCACATGCCCGAAGGCTATTGAATGTTTCTGCTAAGTCTAGGCTATGTTGGTGCTTTAAAGCACTCTTTATTACAATATCATCCATATAGGCCTCTACATTACGGCCTAGTTGATGACCTAGAGCCTTAACAACTAATCTTGAAAAAGTAGCCCCGGCATTTCTTAGGCCGAAGGGCATTCTTACATAGCAGAAGACTCCCGAAGGAGTTACAAAGCTCGTCTTGATTTCATCTTCGCGCTTCAACCATATTTGATGATAACCAGAATACGCGTCAAGGAAGCTTAGTAACTCCGAACCTGCAGTGGAGTCAACTAGCTGATCAATTCGGGGCATGGGGTAGGGGTCACGTGGGCACGCTTTATTCAGAGATGTAAATCAATGCACATGCGCCACTTCCCGGAAGACTTCTTCCTGACAAAGACTGGGTTGGCTAACCATTCCGTATGGGCCACTTCTCTGATAATGCCAGCCTTCAACAGTTTTTTAACTTCGTCCTTAGCTAGAGCAGCTCTCTCTGCGGACATCTTCCGGAGCCCTTGTCGAACAGGCCGGGATTTCGGGTTTACAAGCAAACTGTGCACTCATAATTCCCGATCGACTCCGGTTTATCTCTCGTCAGACCAGCGAAGACATCCAAATTTATCCCACGACCTTTTTCTAAGGAAGTTGCAAGCAGGGAGGTAAATCTGTACCAAATTGAAAAGGGAATTCGTTTACCATCTTGACAATGACCTTCGTTGCCAATCTCTCATTCAGGACTGGTCCGGACAATGACTTCTTCGAAACTCGAGGAGCTGAACACCAACCCCCCCATTCAGTCCCTTCATTACCAATCACTAACCGACCACCCCACCCACCTAGCTACCTCATGCCCTCCCCCTCATTCATTCTTTTTTTTTTCTTTTGTTTGGATCAGATGAGGACCGTGGACCATATTTGCCCTCCGAGCGACATGGATTGATCTCCGAAGATTGTCAAGGACTCCTGTTGTGTTGGCATCTTCAGGCACAAGTCGTTTGTGATGCGCACAGCTCCGAACTGATTCAACATGGCCCGTACGAAGATGACATTATAAGCATTACGGGGCATCTACCACACAAAG